>ML810880.1:0-15597 GCA_009831015.1 Picea engelmannii
CATGTACTTGAGAAACACTTCTCTTTACAACCTCCTTTATTGGCCAAAAAAAAGGATAGTAGCATATGACATGTCCATTTTCAAAGTTCCTTTCAACTTTGTAGCCCAATATCTAGATAACAAAATGCCAAATTTAAGAGGGATGTCAGAAACCACCACATCCATTATCATATTTTTCGATGGGATTTGAGATAACGATATGACCAAATCTTTGATTAAACCTAAGCATTTCACCTTCCTTGAGTCAAAAGAGAAAAGATCCTTATAAGTTATTGTAATGTCTAAGCCCAACTCATCCATGACCACCTTGGGCATCAGATTATGTGATGCTCCTGAATCTAACATGCCATTATGTAAGGTCATGTCGTGAATTTTAAGTTTAACATAGAAAGGAGGAACATCATCAACATCACCACTCTCTTCCACACACGGGCCAAACAAGATAGTAGGGTGATCATATTGTATGTTCGAGGTGTCAGGGGATTCTTCCATTTTTAGCATTTTAATGATCTGATTTCTATATTCTCCATTTTTAATCAGCTCATTAAACAAAATAGAAAATTTGATTTTAGCCATTTCGCTTTCAAAATTAAAAGGAGACGAAGCTTTTTCTACCTCTTTGATGATCGTTTCCTTTATTGCCTCAGGTATTTTCTTTGGGGGTTCTTATTTTTATTTTCCTTTCTCCATTACAACCTTTACTAACTTATCTTTCTTCGGTTGGCTCAAAGAAGGTGTATTTATCTAAATTTCCCTTGTAGAATTCGCCTTTGGAAGATTTACAGATGCCTTTTTACTTCTGAGGTTATACTTCTTATGAAGTTGCATAATAGCATTGTGATATCCTTTCCTAAAATCTTATGTTTCTGATGACAACATATCACCATTTTCCTGCATAAACTTATCATTTGCATCCATAAATTGATCATGTTTTCCTTTTGTTAAGAACACGTTTGTTTCTATATCGTCACAACAATGCATATGGTCTTCGATTATTTGATCAAAATATTTGTTTTCATAGTTGTTTTGGAAAGGAGGTTTTATTTTCTGATCACCTTGATCCCTCTGGTCTCTTTGTCTGATCTGTGGAACTGTGGCTCTTCTAAAATTTTGATTTCTGGGTTGAAAAACAATTTGATCCCTGATGGCAAGCTTATTTTCCACAGACATCCTTTCCATGAGTCTTTCCATAGTATTCATCATCAAATAAAATTTCTCGTCTGATGATTGAGATGTAGAGGCTTGTGATTCCCCTTGGAACTTATTCACACTTATGTCAAGATTATGTTTGATCTTCCCTGATGCCATCAAATTTACCTCTACTTAAATTGCATCGCTCATCATATAATCTAATGTATTGGATCTTCTTTCTCTTAACAGCAAGGCAAAGTCACCGTCAAAATAATTAGCATATCGAAGTTGGGAAGCTTCGAGAGGAGGTTTGACTTCTATGGGAATTGAATTATAAACTTTCATAAATCTGGTTGAGAACTCTTGTACTGTTTCATTTGGCAATTTTTTTATATTATTGTACTGAGTTAATATCTGAAGAGGATTGTTTTTATCACCCCACCTGGAAAGAAAAAGTGTTTCAAAATTTGCAAAATTAGGGATACTTGCTGCTGGAAGAGATTTGAACCATTTTTGGACCTCACCTAAGAGAATTTGTACAAACAATCTCATTTTTGCATCCTCATAATCTACCTCTTATAGGTCGGCAAAGTCATTAAACCAATCTAAGTGTTTTTGAGCTGAAGCATTCCCTTCAACATCACATAATTTAATTCTCTGATTATAATTCTGAGGTAAATCATGTAATTGGGCAAGCAAGGCAAGAGGAGCGAATCTGGCGACCATGAATCTAGGAGGATTTTGAACTGGCTGAATATCTTGAGTGGAAATTACAACAACTTGAGGGGAGTTGATTGGTATCAAATATTGGAACTTTTTCTCATCGAAGATTATTTCATTCAAATAAGATTCTTGTATGGATCTGATCAGGGTTTGTTCAAATAATAAATTGAAGTCAAGGTCATCAATGCTTTTTACCTCATATTTAGGTAAAGATATGTTCCTTTCTAGGTAATATACTGAGTACGTTATATTTTCATTTCTTTTGTGTATAAGTTTTTCAGGATCAAACACAGATGATATAGGCTTTGGATCAGGGTTTTCTCTAGTGTAAACTTTCTTAGGAGCCAATATTTATGATTCAGAATACATTGCGCTACTGATCTTATTAAATGAAGTCAACAGGGTAAAATGAGTTTCAGCCAATATAGGTATCTGATTCACTATTACCCTCAGGAATCAAATCTACAACTTTAGTCATTTTTTCTTAGGGAAAATTTTCAATTCCTTCCCCGTCAATGACGCCAAAATGTTAGCACTCGGTAAATTGTTGGGTTGAAGAAAACAATATACCAAGTTAACCTACAAACCAACTTTAATTTTGTAAACTAGACTTTCCAATCTAGAGATGGCTCTCTCTGAGACCTAGGCTCTGATAAATAATAACTTTGGATTGTCGGCTAGATTTAAATGCTTGTGAAAGATTTTTCTAGTTTCACTGGCAATGAGGTATAGTACTTTTTGGGCTATGGAGTCAACCCCCCAAAAACAAGAGAAATCAATGATTGGTAGGGGAATATTTGAGAGGACAAAGGCTAAATATATAATGGTCTTTCAGTTTTAGTATCGTTGTGTATGACAAAATAAAGGAGAAACATAAACCAAATCAGAGAACCATTAGAGATGAATTTCGACCTAAATTAGAAGAAAACACATAGTTTAAATGGTTGAGTCTAAAACACCACAAGATGAATTTTAAACCCTTTAAATATTTCCAATTTAAATTAATGAAACACACATGAATTTGTAGGAAACAAGAAGTACATACGAAGACAGGATCAAAATACATCAAACCACCACCACTAGAATCTTTTCATCGAAAGCTTCAAGACCTCTGTATTTATATTTCCATTAGATTCATAAAATTACATTCAAGAGTGCCTTGTATACACTTTTTTGCCAACTTGTCTTACATAAAAATGATCCAATATATAGAAAACTAACACCCTCATGGGATGCTAGGTTCGAACTACTTCCCCCTAAAATCCTGGATTCGGTTACTCTCCCATTGGACAACCTATTCAACAAAATTTACTAAAAATAGAAACTTGAATAAACCCTATCATCACATAACTGGCATATTCGTTTCAATCATTTGGTCATCAGTGATACTCGACCATCTCGTTGTGATAAATCAACGTTTTCTTCTAAAGGGTGCCTGAGTAATCATGCGTACTGTTGGAAACTCTGTCACCTTTTGTATAACAGACTCTGGTTTTTGTTGCGTGATTACTGGCTATAGCATGTGCATGGCGAGTTTGTGTAGCGTATGTCCATTTGTGGTCACTCGTGCAAATCCAAGTGGAAACAACAGTTGGGGACCATGCATCTCCTTCAAAACTTGCATGTGTTTCATTAATACCTTCCCTTTTCATCAGGTAATCTTACAATGTTTACGCAATGAATTTTCACTGCACAAGTGTTGCGTCTGACTTCTTGTTAACGTAATAAATCAGGCTATGTATGGATAAAGATTCCATGCCATGACCCAAAAATACAAAAATGGAGCTCCCTTACTCATGCTTCCGCAACTCCAGTTAGGGGATTTAGCTCATTCTTATCTTCTGCCTCCAACTTCGCCTGTAACCTTAAATCTCTGACTGTTTTTCTTAAAGATAATTTATGTTTGTTCAAACCCTTCACCTGTCTCAACAAAACCACATTTGTTTTCAGTTTTTATTGAGCACCAAAGAAAGCTGCACATGCATTATCAATAACTGGTCTGCACTCTTTGAAATGCTCCATCATTTTTTCCTCTGATAACCTCTTTTCCTCCCTAAGCTTAATGATTACATCTTGGGCCTCTGTGAGCTATTTTTTAAGCCAATTTACATTTTTTTCTCTTGTTGTGGGCGAGGTAGGGGATAACTGAACTACTCAGCTCTACGAAGATGGTGTTTCAATAATATTTTCTACCATATACCTTCTCAACTCTCTGTTTTCTTGATAAAATTGGGCTATAACATGTTGCACTTGCTTTAGTTGTTGCTTCATTTCCTAAGTATTTGTATTTTCCTCACCTAACTCCACCTGTCTTTCATCAATTCCCTTGTTCGCACTTTCAACAAGCTCTAGTTGAACTGTGTGTATGGTAAATCTCTTGTCATAGGACTTGGTACAGAGTTTACTGGGAGCTTGGATATCCTCAGTTTTATCAGTCAATATTGACCTTCTTTTCTTCTGGGATGTTGGCTGACTGAATGATGAGTTTTCTATTTCTTTCCCTTTTCTTTTTTCAGTAACATCTTCCTTTCTCGCCTATGAACTACGAAGTGTTGATTTCTCTGCAGATAGAGGAATGGAATAAGTTGTTCCTTGGATGATCAACCTTGGCTTGGACACTGTCTTCCATATTTCCCAAGCTTCGACAAAAGAATAAAGGTAAGTGTAATGGATTTTTCCCTATGAAGTGAATTAGTAACCTGATGTGGTATGGATACACCTTGTCGAACCTTCCTTCATAGGTGAAATATTTTCTGATTATCTTCAAAAGTTTCTCAAAAGGCTCCAGGAGATACTGGCTTGGAATGTCGGCTCCAATTTTCCAATTTCGACATTCGGGCTTGATGAAATCCATATAACATGAAATGTATAAAGGCATACCTTTAAACCTTTTTTCTCCGCGCGGAGGGATCTCCGTCGCAGATGACAAAGTTTCCTTTGTCACTTGGAAAGTGATTCCAACAATTTTCGCGTTGACCTTAGTAAAATTGAGGGTGAACTGCTCAGCTAGTTTCCCATTGTATCCTTGAATCCTTTCGCAGAAACGCATGCATCCGACTTGCTCAAAAGACACCCTGATCATCGGGTCTTCATTTATTAACTCCAAATCCTTAGGTTCAAACCTCACGATGCTTCCACTTCTCGCATTCTTTCCTTTTCTTTGGGAAGTTTCCATGATGCCAGTATATATTAACTTCACGTGCACAGTAATGAATTGTAATAACCTCTCTGCGTGGAAAATAAGAAAGATTAACTTTGCAGAAACTGCAAGAAAAGGTAGCAACAAGAATCTTTGCGCAGAAGTAAGGAATTAAGAAGGAAGAAGGCTGACTGTGAGAAGAAACAACTCGTCCAAAAATCTAGTTTCTAGCGAGCTCCAAAAGACTTTAAGAAATTGCTGAAAACAATAGAGTATACGTAGAAAAATTAGAACAACAAACTTACGTAACGACTAGCAACAAATAAATTTTACACAGCGAAGGGCCCCAGAGATTGCTAAAAAATCTATAGATGACACACAAACTCTTAAAGTGAAGGAGAGGCATGAAGGGTGACCAATATTTATGCTTGAACGAATATAGAATGAAATCATGGAAAATGACAGTAAATCCATGGGGACGAGAAGTTTGAAAGCAGGTTGAATATTTGCGCAACAAACTCGTGCAACAGGTACACTTTTGAAGTGTACAAAGTACAAATGATAGAAGTGCCATGATTGTTTACTTTCATGACTTCATGATTAGGGAATGATGCTCATAATATCTTTCGATGCTACCTTTATTCCAACCACTTGAATAGATTTTGGTACATAATTTCCACCTTTTTGACATGACTCGAGACTTAGGGAAGTGGACCTTTATGATTTAAACGTGGTGAACCTTACACCCCTTTAGCCAACTTATGGCTATAACCATTACTCTATAATTTCAAACCACTCTTTATTTGGTCACTGACCTTATAACCTTTGATGTAGTGACTATGACTCATCTAGGACCGACTCTAACTGCAAAAATCACAGTGGTAACATAGGGGGAGTACAACATGTTCGTAGGGTGAAATTTCTCACAACACTAGGGAATATAGTTGGCCTTTCTCTAAGCCTAAAGGTAAGAGTGAGGTTGCTAGTACCTTGCCATCGCCACAATATCTCATTTAATAGGTTCAACATCCCACTTACTGGAATTGAACCCGGGGGAGGTTAACAACCATTCTCTCAACCACCCAAACTAGACCCAAATAGTAGTACACATTAAATGTATTATTTCATTTTAAAACATCTTATTTCATCTTTTATAATTTTTGATTTGTGATATGGATTGATAGTCCTATCTGCATGGATATTTATCAATCCTTTAATTAACTAACTTGATTCTATTAATTAATAATATTTTTTACATATATAAATGTTTAAGATTCAATAAATACATATTAAAAATGATAATATGAAAATATGTTCATATTTATGCGTCAATTATGTAAGTATCTAACTTAATTAATTTGGTCAATAATGTTTTTTCAAATATGAAAATTAATAAAATTCAATAAACATATTAGAAATCGATTTTTCTTTTTATTAAATTCTAAACACTCAATTTGATTAACTTAATAATATTTTTTAAATATGAAAATGATTAAAGATTAAATAAACTCATTAAAAAATTGTTTTCTTTTTCATTTAATTAAGCTTGATGGTTTAATCTTTAACATCTCCTTGATTTAGAAGAGATCAAAAACTAATTTTAATGACACTTTGTCAAATGTTTTTTACATTTAATTAAGTTTGTGTTCGCTAAATATTTTTTTCATGTAATTAAGTTTGGTGACTTTGTTAATTATATTTTTGCATTTAAGTTTAATAGTTGTTTTCTATCATATTCTTGATATAAGTTCACAAACTAATTTTAGTGACATTTTGTTAGGCCAAGTCTTTGAACTTTATAACAAATATAAATATGTAAGGTTGTCATTATACATCATGACGAATTTAATTCATAGAGAGTGGTTAGATGAATGCATGCATGCTCACTAAGACACTTTCTTCATACATATGTGTTGTGTCTGTTAATGCCTCATAATTTCCGTATGATGTTCCATATATTCAAATCATATTTTGTTCGACAAGACAATTATTCCAATAGAGGACGAACATCTTCAGTAACCACTCACACAACCAAATCAAAGATCAACACAACGACGTTTTGACGTGGTAAAATTCCTATGGGGAAACATCTACGACCCCAACCAACGTGGTCACTTGAAGAAAATTATTAATGAAAAAGAAAAATATCACTAAGATATTTACAAGAGAGTTTCTCACAATTGATCATCGACAAATGATCCTCCATGCTCTTTAAATAGAGATCATGGACCAATCGAGTGTTAAGTCATGAATCAATGTAGTCGTTAAGATCGAGGAAAATATGAACCGTCATATCACTTTATGTCGGGAACATATCGTTACCGTTGGATTACCTAACTACAAATGCATACTAATGCATAGTAAAGAAACACACTTTTACCTAATGACACATTAGACCAAGTTGATATTAACTAATTCCTAAGTGTCTAAATATCCTAACATTCCCCCTCAAACAACAAGGGATAATATTGAAGGATTTACATAGGTGACAAAGTAGGAGAAGGAGGGAGGCATTAGAGCCTATCCCCCCTTAATAACAACTTCCTGAACTCCTAAAATAGATTAAAGTTTGGAAAAATTTTCTTTTGTAAGAGACAATGTGAAAATGTCTGCAACTTTGATGTTCTGTAGGGAAAAAGAGCACTTCAATTGTTGAAATATTGTAACTTCGAAGAATATTATAATTAAATTTGATTTATTATCTTATATATCAAATCCCCTTTTGCGGATTGATCATGTCGGGTCTTGTATAAGATCATATCCCATTTTTTGGATTGGTCAAACTATATTTGTATAGTGGTATTTGTAAAGTTGGCCCCTAGTATTTATAAAATGGTTTTAACCACTTCTAGGAGAAGCCGACCCCACTAAGTGAAGTGACATAACCCTAGCACCTCCTCAACTAGTATTTATACGTGAGGATGGTGCCTCACTTGCACACACTCAATCTCACTCATCTAGTGCACATATCTTGAAGGCAATTGCAGTTGCAGCAGGAAGGAGAAGAGAAGTGCATGCTTAGTATTGGTTTATCTTTGGTGTTTTGGTCTTAGTCTTGTTGATGATTACAGCTGCGTGAGACATCCTCCAGGACACAGACTTGAGAGAGAGCCCCTGAGATGGGTGTGTGGTTCCTATCTTAGACAAAACTGGAATGTTGTGCTGACATCCTCCTTACAGAGAGTTGAGATGAACTCCATATGATTCTCCTGTGTAACACAGTGAGAAAGAAGATCTACTGAGTTAGACGTGTCTATGGCTGAGCACATGTGAACGTGTGAATTCCCATGAGCTGGGTGCATCTTTCTAAGAAGATATTTGAGATGATGAACTCTAGATGACTCTCTTGTGTAATGCAGTGGGAAATAAGATCTGCCGAGTTGGATGTGCCTGTGGATGAGCACAGGTGAACGTGATCCTAGGGGATGAGCACTAGTGAGTGTGGTTCTCTTGTGAGACATAGTGATATAGAGATGTGGACATACCTATGGATGTGCCCATAGTGGATGAGAACTAGTGGGTGTATGATATCCCTTTCTATATTGTTCAAGAGTCAAACTTACCTGTAACCCTAATTGTAATGTAAAGGGTACATGTCGACCCCACCTTAATGTAAAAGACAATTAATCTGGTAATTATTAATTATATTGTGAGTTATTGAGGTCGGCCATGTTGTGCCAATAGACACTTTTGTTGATAGGTTAAATCTAATATAAATAAAGGTAAATTCCCCATTGAGGAATCATATCTAAAGTGTGAGTTTGGAAATTTCAGCAAGTACATCTTCTTGGGAAAAGTGCACACCTCTCTTGGGCGCTAGTATTCTAGGGTTTGTGAGCACCCTTTTGTGTGCTAGGTTTTCTTGGTGGTGGAGGTATTTATCTTGAAGAATACAACAAAGGATTGGATGGGTTTTCTTCCCTTGTTGAGAAGGGTTTCCCAAGATACTTCTTATGTACTTGTGCATGGTGTTTCTTCTTGTGATCTTGGTTGCAACAACAAATTGTTTATGGTTTAAGTAAAATGCTAAAGATGGAATGAAATTCATGCTTAAGCCTTGCCTATTAAAAAAATCAACATGGTATCAGAGCATAGGTCTTGAAGAACCCCTACACAAGCACTCAAAAGCTAAGTCGCCCTCCTTCTGCAATTCTGTACAGCCTCTATGGTTTCTGCAGAAATCTGTACGACCCTCACTTGTTTGGAATTTTCAGCACCTTACACGTGGATGTTGGGGATGAAACTTGCACAAAGGTGTACGAACTTATAGTGCACCTCCATATATATTCAAAGTGAATTTCTGAGGATTTTGAGTTTTTTTTCCCTAGGGTTTCTAGGGTTCCAAAATTTTCTGCAGAATCTTGATCTTAGGGTTTCTGCAACTTCTTGAAGAAACGTTTCATCTCAACACGTATTCTTGTGACACTCTCAAAGTTTATTGTTGGTATTCATAAGCCAAAAAAAACCTAAGGTTAATAGTCCAACCTAACCATTAGGTTTTCTAAGTCCATTTGGTGAGAGTTTGTGAAGAAATCCAAAAACAAAATGAAGAACAAAACTTTAGTGGAAGATAGGCTTGATGTATCAAGCAACTTCAGCTCCTGGAAGTCAAGACTTCAGGTCACCCTTGAAGAATATGACCTTTTGAATGTGGTAACAAAAAATTTACCAGATACAACTACCGATGAAGAGAAGGAAATAAGAAGGGAAGAAGATGTCAAGGCAAGAAAAATAATCATCTACTCAGTAAGAGATCATCTTCTACCTTATATTGCCAACCTGAAAACAACTTATGAAATGTATGAATCACTGAAATATATGTTTGAAAGTGAAAACACCCTCATAGCTCTTACCTTAAAGGTCCAACTTCAAATTACCAATATGACAAAAGGTGATACATTTATTACCTTTTTGATGGAGATATCAAAAATCAAAGAACAACTAGGTGCCATTGGAGAAATCATGTTTGACAAAGAACTTGTCTTATCTACTCTCAACAATCTTCCAAAACACTGGGAACCTTTTCTTTAAAGCATTAGTGGAAGATAAAAATTACCAACCTTTGATCGTCTGTAGACAAACTACACAATAATAAATTAGACTTAGAAATAGAGGAGTGGAAGACTCCCCTGATGAAAACCACGCTCTTGCACTTCATACAAAGAAAGGGGGAAGATTAAAAATAAACTTCAGACAAACATTCAGAGATGAGAAGTCTCCATCAACATTAGGTCATAATCAAAGAATAGATGTTTCAGAGATTCAATGCTTCAGATGTGACATATATGGGAACTATGCAATAAATTGTCCAACCAGGAAGAAAGGAAGACAATATGCTTCCACCACTGACATTGATCTATATCCACCCCAAAAGAATGAAGATAAGAGAGAGGAGAAGTACTTCCTCTAAACCAAACACATAATTGAGCATGACTACAGATCCAGGTAAATTGTTTGATCATAAATTTTATATTTGATTGCATTCTTAATAAGTGAAGGGTATTATCTCCAGTATGGGAGCCCTCATGACTTGGACCATTATCCCTAGTATGTGACTCCAAACCTTATTGATTGATTATTATGCTGGTAAAGAAGACATAAAATATCTAGCAAGAAAATAAAATAAGACTTCCATCCTTCAGACTTTAGAGAGAGTTTATTGACTCAAAGGGAGTCAAAACAAAATGAAAAGAAGGAAGAGACAATACTTTCTTCCCCTTCAACAGTTTAGAGGGAGACATATAGTATTCCAGTCGATCCAACTACTCCAGTTGATATGCCCAGAGATATTGTAGTAGGGAATAAAAGGACTGCCTAGGGTAAACAAAACTCTGCAGAAGGAAGAGGAACATGCAAGTACGTGAAGGGACATCCTGAGAAAGAAAAATATATTTTCAAAGATACCTTTAAACCATGAGCCACTTCATTGATTCTGAGGCTCCCTGTCATGGAGAAGTGATGGGTGAACAAGTATAGAAATATGCCATAACAGAAGAATACCAGTATATCTTAAAGAATGATGTATGAGACATTGTTCTGAGACCAAAAGGGAAATCTATGGTGACTTCCAAATGGATCTATAAAAATCAAGTATGCAACTGATGGAAGTATCGAGAAATACAAAATGAGATCTGTGGCTAGAAGATTCACACAAACAGAGGGAGTTGTCTATGATGAGACACTTGATCTAGTAAGCCTAATACACTTTCATCCGTACTACCATCCATGAGTTGGAAACTACATTACTATATTACTACATTGTTGATGCGAGCCTGTTTTTGATGACTTATTCAAGAAGTTGTCTTTTTGTCACAAGCAAGATTTGAATTCTGATTTAGAGATGAAGGATATGGGTATGATGCAGTACTACTTGGGACAATAAGTATGACATAAGACCAATGAGACTTTTCCTAAGTCGAGGAAAATATATAGTGGGGATATTAAAGAAGTTCAGTATGACAGAATGCAAATCCTTTCCTACACTGATGGTGATGGATTTGACAATAAATAAATGATGATGATTCAGACGAGATTGATCCACAACTGATTGGATCACTAATGCATATGGTTGAACACCAAACTCAATATATGCGGTGAATGTACTTAGCCATTCCATGAGTCATCTGAGAGAGACTCACTGGGAAACAACAAAACATGTATTGAGATATCTATGAGGCACAGTTGGATATGGCTTAATATATGCCTCCAGTGTAGACTTGAGTTTGCAGGGGTATGCAAAATGAATAGTATATCGGAAAATCACATCCGATTGTTGTTTTATCGTGAAGTTTGCCATGATTTCCTGGTGCAACAAGAAACAAAGCTCTATGGCCTTGAGTACCACATAAGCAGAGTATATATCATTGAGTTTGAGAACTAGTGTGGCTTCATAATCCTCTGACATTACTTGATCATGAGAAGGATACTATGATTATAACCATAGTTGTGTGAAGCTCTTTGAGAACCCCATGTTTCATGATAGATCAAAACATGTTGAGATAAAATATTATTTTCAGAAAGATGATGCAGAGGAAAGAAGTACACGTGCAATACCTTCCTACACATGAGAAGTTTGCAGACATCTTCACCAAAATGACTTGGTGAAGAATACCTCTCTAGTTGAGAGGGAGTGTTGATGTCTACAACCAAGACAAAGTTCGAGTACTTTCGTGCGAGAATTGGCCTGATGGAGAATGCCTCCCTAGCTGAGAGGGGGTTTGATGTTTACAACTGTGTGAGACATCCTCCAGGACACAGAAATTAGAGAGAGCCCTTGAGATGGGTGCGTGGTTCCTATCTGAGAGAGAACTGGAACGTTGTGCTAGCCTCCTCCTTAGAGAGAATTGAGATGAACTCCAGATGATTCTCTTGTGTAACATAGTGAGAAATAAGATCTGATGAGTTAGACATGCTTGTGGCTGAGCACAAGTGAACGTGTGAATTCCCATGAGATGGGTGCATCGTTATGAGACAAAAGATGAAATGATGTATTATCCTCCTCTGAGAAGAGAGTTGAGATGATGAAATCTAGATGATTCTTCTGTGTAATGTAGTGGGAAATAAGATCTGCTGAGTTGGACGTGCATGTGGATGAGCACAGATGAAAATGATCCTAGTGGCTGAGCACTAGTGAGTGTGGTTCTCCTATGAGACGCAATGAGATAGAGATGTGGAAATCCCTATGGATGTTCCCCTAGTGGTTGAGCACTAGTGGGTATATGATATCCCTTGCTATATTGATCAAGACTCAGATTTACCTGTAACCCTAATTGTAATGTAAAGGGTACATGTCGACCCCACCTTAATGTAAAAGATAATCAATATGATAATTATTAATTATATTGTGAGTTATTGAGGTCGGCTCTGTTGTGCCAATAGACACTTCTATTGATAGGTTAATTCTAATATAACTAAATGTAAATTCCCCATTGAGGAATCATATCTTAAGTGTGAGTTTGAAAATTTCAGCAAGTACATCTTCTTGGGAAAATTGTGCACCTCTCTTGGGCGCTAGTCTTCTAGGGTTTGTGAGCACCCTTTAGTGTGATAGGTTTTCTTGTTAGTGGAGGTATTTCTCTTGAAGAATATAACAAAGGATTGGTTGGGTTTTCTTCCCTTGTTGAGAAGGGTTTCCCAGGATACTTCTTGTGTACTTGTGCATGGTGTTTCTTCTTGTGATCTTGGTTGTAGCAACAAATTGTTTATGGTTTAAGTAAAATGATAAATATGTAATGAAGTTCATGCTTAATCCTTTCCTATTAAAAAAATCGACAAGTCTTGGCATTGTATTGGCAATCTATTATTGAGGAAGTTTTTGTTGGGTTTTCTCCCCCATAAGGGTTTCCTAGGATAAAATGTTGCGTACCTTGTGATTGTGTTTCTTTCAGTGATCCTTTTTTTGTTGTTGTTTTGGAAATTTATTGAATGCTCATGTAATTTGGAAATTAACATGGTATCATAGCATGATTGAACAAAGCATCTTTCACTATTTATCTAGATGCCATTGTTGTCATACAAGAAAATTAGGGATTTCTATAGAAGATGAATTTTTGACCAAAAGCTATCTTGGGAAGTGCACCCTGCCCTAGCACATATTTTGGCAGCTTGAGAGAACCTTTTTAGTGGCCATAATCTCCGAAAATTCAATCCCTAGTTTTGACTGGTACTAGAAAACCAAAAAACCAAAACCAATACCAGAAGTACCAGTCCAGAATTGCGTAGGTCAAGTTTCAAGGGGTAAAACTTGGAATTTTATGAAATAATAAGCTCCAACAAACTTGCCTCAACCCAATGCATCTCCTGGTAAGCTCAGTTTCAATTTTTGAGCACTTTCATTTTCTGGTCATTCTTAGCTCTAGGTCAAGATGTCTGCAAGCACCAAGCTTGTTGACAATCTAGAAGGTGTGGAAAATTTATGTGCCTATAAGTACATGATTAGACTCATTCTTGAATAGAATGACCTTGCAAAATTCAAAAAATAAAATGTACCGGAACCTGAATAAAATGCAGCCAAAGAAAAGTACAAGAAGGACATGATTAAGGCTAAAAGAATAATTGCATATTCCATTAAATACCACTTTATCCCTCAAGTGTCTTCTAATAATACTCCAAAATATATGTTTGATTCCCTAAACAAAATGTATGAAGGAAAGAACATCAACCAAAAGATGAACTTGAGAACCCAACTCAAGAATACAAAGATGCAAAAAGGATAAGTCGTTCGAGACTATTTCTCTAGGGTTTCTCAATTCAAGGAACAATTATAAGCAATTGGATACAACTTAGATGAATATGAACTTTTGATGACAACTTGTCTACTATACCTTGGGATGCCTTCATCTAAAGTATTTGTGCAAGAAACAAGAAACTCCAATTTGATAGTTTATGGGAAGAATGTGTTCAAGAAGAAGCAAAAGTCGCCAACTGAGAATCCATCCTATTAAGAGATGAATATCAATCCCTAGATATTGATGCTAAGGGTCGAAAGAAAAAGTTTCATTTTCAAAAGGAGACCCACTTTCATAAAGAATATCACTCTCCAAAGAGAATCCATAAATATCATAAGGGTCAAAGAAAGGGCAAAGATTTATCCTCCTATCGATGTTATCATTGTGATAAGATGGGACACATTGTTAAGGACTATCCTGCTAGAAGGGAAGAATACAAGAGGAGAAATGAAAAAAAACATCATGCGCATGCAACCAAAGATGATGAGCCACCCAAGAAGTTAACTAAAGAAGAGATTGAAGAATATGTTTTGTTTTCCGCCCTCTTTAGGATATGCGACGCATGGAGAGGATGCTTGGTTCATAGATAGTGGTGCCTCTAAGCACATGACAAGTTAGAAAGACATTCTCTCTATCCTTATAGAAAATGACTCCCCCCTATAAAGTTTCACTTGGAGATGATTATCAGTACCCTATCAAAGGAATGGGAGAATCCACCTACAAACTTGATTCAGGAACTCCAATGAGAACGAAGGACGTACTCTATGTACCAGGTTAGAAAAAAAACTTACTTTCTATTTCATCCCTAGATAAGAAAGGTTTCAGGGTTGCATTCATGGATGGTGAAGTTGTTATGTGGCCTAAAGGAAAAACTATAGAAGATGTAGTTGTTATTGGAATAGAAGAAGGTGGTTTGTACAAGTTAAAAGGTCGCTTAGATGTAGCCTTGACTCACTCTACTGAAATTCCTTGTGAACTTTGGCATATAAGACTAGCTCACATCAACTACAAATCCTTACCATATGTAAGCAAGGTAGTTATAGGTTTACCGAAATTAAAGGTTGATCATGAAGGTGTATGCAAGGGATGTGCACAAGGAAAGAACATAAAGATTCCTTTTCCAAAGAGAGACAATAAAGAAAAAAGGAATCTTGGAGCTTGTACACTCAGATGTATGCAGTCCAATTCCATCAACCTCTCTAAGTGGGTATGTATACTATGTATCTTTTATTGATGATTAATCTCGTAAGACTTGGGTTTATCTCTTGAAGTCAAAAGATCAAGTACTTGGAAAGTTCAAGGAATTCAAAGCCTTGGTAGAAAACTCTCCAAAAGGAAAATCATGATACTCAGGTCAGACAATGGAGGAGAGTACAC
>ML810880.1:79099-105981 GCA_009831015.1 Picea engelmannii
TCATTTTGAATCATCTTGTACTTGAACATTTAAGTGGGGTAAAAGGAGGTTTCCCCCTCGAAGAGGCTTATTATCTGAAATTATCTCTTTTTCAAGGCGTTGAGTACTTTTCCTGAGGTTTTTATATGCTATAGTGATGTTTGGTTCTTAACAAATCCTATGTCTTGTGTGAAGTTTGAGTACTTCAGAGACAAGCTTAGTGTTGTCCGAAAGGACCTCCCTCGAAAGGGGGAGTGGTGCTAATGATACTAGACCAAGAGAAGGTAGCTCCATTAGGATTTTATATATTAGGGGATTGATCATCCCTGGGTAGATCCTGAAGGTCCAGTAAGGACGGTCTGTCAGAGTACTTGTGCATGTATATGCCAACTATTTTTAGTAGTGGAAAATCCATTAGGATTTATATCCTAGGGAATTGTATGATTCCTGGGCAGATCCCGAAGGTCCGGTAAGGATGGTCTATCAGAGTACCATGTGGTAGCTTGTTAGGATTTTATATCCTAGGGAATCTCATGATTCTTTGGAATATCCCGAAGGTCCGGTAAGGACGGTCTGTCAGAGTACCACAAATTTTGTTGTTGATACACTTGTCTCATTCTGTTGCCACATGTTGTTGATGATGTTGTTCCAACTTCATGTTGTTGATGATGTTTTTCCAGCTTCAATTTTTTGATGATGTTGTTTCAGCTTTGTGCTATTGATGTTGATGTTTCAACTTCATGCTACTGATGATAATGATGTTACTCCAACTCCATGTTGTAAACAATGATGATATTGATGATGAGAAAAACTTTCGATGATTTATAGATGTGCCACTCAATGTTCCTGATTCTGATGATGGTGTTTCCCTCTCCTTCTGTTGATGATGTTGTATTGAGTCATGTCAGTAGAATACCCTTCTCGTTAAGGGGGAGTGTTGAAATATTGTAAATTCGAATAATATTCTAATTAAATTTGAGTTATTATCTTATAGATCAAATCCCCTTTTATGGATTGATCATGTCGGGTCTTGTATAAGATCAAATCCCCTTTTTTGGATTGGTCAAACTATATTTGTATGTCGGTATTTGTAAAGTCGACCCCTATTATTTATAAAGTTGTTTTAACCACTTCTAGGAGAAGTTGACCCCACTAAGTGAAGTGACATAACCCTAGTGCCTCCTCAACTAGTATTTATATGTGAGGATGGTGCCTCACTTGAACACACTCAGTCTCACTCATCTAGTCAGCATATCTTTAAGGCAATTGCAGTTGCAGGAGGAAGGATAAGAGAGGCGCATGCTCAGTCTTGGTTTATATTTGGTGCTTTGGTCTTAGTCCTGGCATTGTATTGGTAATCTATTATTGAGGAACTTTTTGTTGGGTTTTCTCCCCCATGAGGGTTTACCAAGATAAAATGTTTCTTACCTTGTGATTGTGTTTCTTTCAGTGATACTCTTTATGTTGTTATTTTGGAAATGAATTGAATGCTGATGTAATTTCAAAATAACCTAATAAAAACAGTAAAAACTTAACATCAATAAATCGATCATGACTGAGATTTTTGATGAAGTGCATGTGTAGCTCGATGTGCTTTCTACGCTGATGTTGAATTAGATATTTAGAAATCTTGATGGAACTCTAATTATTGCACCAGAGAGTGGTCAGATGTTATTGTTGGAATCCAAATTTTGAAATCCAAAATCTGAAAGAATCTATCAGAGCCACAAGGCTTCTTGAATTGCATTAAGCGCTGCTCAGTACTATGATTCTACTGAAGAAAGAGAAACAATTTGTTGTTTCTTACAAGCCCAAGTGACAGGTCCTGAACAAAGGTTTAAAAAATAACCCGCAATAGGATTTCAATCATTAGGGGTATTTCCATATACTGGGAATCAAGGCCAAAAACAAAGGAATTATCACGACTGGTATGGGTCAAGTATTGTTCGACAACACAGGTATTCCAACAGAGGATGAACACCTTCAGTAACCACTCACATAACCTGACCAAATATCAACACACCGATTTTTTCACGTGGTAAAACCCCTACGGGGAAACATCCACGGCCTTAGCCAACGCGACCACTTGGAGCAGTTTATTAATTCAAAAGAAAAAGATTACAAAGAGATTTTACAAGAGAGTTTCTCACAATTGATCATTGAAAAATGACCCTCCATGATATTTAAATAGATATCATGGACCAATTGGGTGTTAAGCTACATATCAATAGTCATTAAGATCGAGGAGAGTATGAATCGTCAGATCACTCTATGTCGGGAACAGATCGTGATCGTCGGATTTCCTAACTACAAATGCATACTAAAGAAACACACTTTTACTTAACGATACATTAGACCAAGTAGATCTTAACTAACTCTTAAGTGTATAAATATCCTAACATCCCCCCTTAAGAACAACTTGTTATAGGATTGAAGGATTTACAATGGTGACACAATAGGAGAAGGAAGGAGGCATTAGAGCCTATCCCCCCTTAATGAAAACTTCCTGAACTCCTAACATAGATCGAATTTTGGAAAACTTCTCTTTTGTAAGAGAATTTGTGAAAATTGCTACAACTTGATCTTTTGTAGGACAAAATAGCACTTCAATAACTTGATCATGAATGAGCTTTTTGATGAAGTGCATGTGTAGCTCGATGTGTTTTCTATGTTGATGTTGAATTGGGTCTTTGACGAGCTTGATGGCACTCTGATTGTCACACCAAAGGATGGTCAGATGCTGTTGCTGGAATCCAAACTCTGAAAGGATCTATCGAAGCCACAAGGCTTCCTGACTTGCATTTACTACTGCTCGGTACTCTTCTTCTACTAAAGAAAGTGCAATAGAATTTTGTTTTTTACAGGCCCAAGTGACAGGTCCTGAACCAAGGCTTAAAACATAACCTGGAGTAGATTTTCGATCATCAGGGTTATCCGGCCAATTTGAATCAGTGAAACCAACCAATAAAGGAGTCCCCCCTAAACTGTAATGTATCCCAAACTGAACTGTACCAAAGACATAACAAAGTATCCTTTTAGCTGCTTTCCAATGGCTTTCATGGGGTGTTTGCATATACCGGGCAACAAGACCAACAACAAAGGAAAGATCAGGACGGGTATGAGTCAAGTATAAGATGCTACCAACTAACTGATGGTACAGGGTGGCATCAACTTTGGGAGAAGTACAGGTGGCAGTAAGATTGACTCGAGACTGGAAGGGAGAAGCAGTTGGTTTATAATCGTCCATGTGAAAGCGACGAAGAAGGTCACAAGCATACTTAGACCGGGAAAGAAAAATTCCTTCATTGGTTTGCAAAACTTGGAGGCCAAGGAAGTAGTGCAAAAAACCTAAGTTTGTCATTTCAAATTTCTTCTTAAGGCTATTTTTCACATGGTTTAAAAGTTTTGAGTCACTACCAGTAAGGATAAGGTCAACAACATAAAGGAAAAGGATTATGAGATGGCTTCCTACTTTATTGGTATAGACATTAGGATAAGAATGACATCTAGAAAATCCAGTGGCAATAAGAAAGTTGCCCATTTTGGCATACCAATCTTGGGGAGCTTGCTTGAAACCATAAAGAGATTTCTTAAGGCAACAAACAAGGCTAGAGTCATTCTGGACATATCCAGGAGGTTATTCCATGTAGATTTATTCTTGAAAATCTCTGTGCAAGAAGGAGGATTTAACATCCATCTGATGAAACTCCCATTTATGTGAGGAAACAAGGGAAAGAACAAGGCAGATGGAATTCATTTTGTCTACAGAGGAAAATATTTCATTATAGTCAATTCCTTCAACTTGGGAAAATTGTTTGGAAACTAATCGAGCCTTGTGTCTTTCAACACTTCCACCTGATGCATACTTAGTTCTGTAGACCCATTTACATTTGACAATTTTTCTTCCTTTTGGAAGAGGTACAAGATCCCAAGTATCATTTTCCATTAAAGAACGATACTCTTCATGCATTGATGTATCCCAATCTGGATGACCTGAAGCTTCTGCAAATGTCTCTGGATCATGAGTTTCTGAAACTTGAGCCAAAAGAGAAGAGGCTTGCTGGAACTATGAACATGTCCGACATTGATATGAAGGATCACCGAGAAGATCACCAACTACTTCTTGTGTTGAATGGACCCATCTAGGAAGCGATGGAGCTGGTGCTAGTTCAGGTTCAAAGGACTCATTTGGAGGAAGGTGAGCAGGCGGAGGTGGATTTTCATCCTCGCTGTCATCATCTGAAGAAGAAACCAAAATAGAAGAAGGCATAAACGTCGAAGATGGCTCGTAGGCCAAAGAAGGCACAACCACCGAATTAGGATCGTAGGCCAAAGAAGGCACAAACGTCGAATTAGGCTCTCATGCCAAGAGATTTTCATCAAATTTAACATCTCTTCTAATAATAATTTCATTACAATGTGTTTGAAGAAGTCTATAACCTTTGACATCTTAAAAATAACCAACAAATATACACTTATCACTTTTATGCTACAATGCTTTCCGTTTCTCATCAGGAATGTGAGCCCATGCTATACTGCCAAATACACGGAAGTGACTTACATCTGGTTTAATTTTAGTCCAATATTTTTCCGGTGTTGTATTTTTAAGAGCCTTTGTGGGAGTGCGATTTACTATGTAATTTTCACATTTGATGGCTTCCGCCCAATACTTTAGACTTAATCCCTTAGATTGGATCATAGAATTAGCCATTTCTTTTAATGTGTGGTTCTTTCTCTCAACAACACCATTTTGTTGTGATGTATATGGAATAGTGTGTTGCATTTAGATTCCCTGTGTAGTGCAGTAACTTGTAAAATTATTGTTCACATATTTTCCTCCATTATCTGTTTTTAACCTTTGAATTTGATGTCCAGATTGCTTTTCTACAAGGGCCTTGTAGGCTAAAAAATTGTCAAAAAATTTTCTCTCAAGTTTTAAGAAGTAAACCCAAGTACGTCTGGAAAAGTCATCAATGAAAGTTAAGAAATACTTACACCCAAAAAAAGAAGGAGAAGAAAGTGGACCACAAAAATCACTGTGAACAAGCTGCAAAGGACCCGAGGCGTTCCAAGAGACACGTTTTTCAAAACTGCCACGATGATGTTTGCTGAGAACACAACCGGAACAAACACCTTCTCTACATGAAACAAGAGTAAGATCAGTCACCATCTGTTGATTACATAGTTGCTACAATGAACGATAGTTTATATGACCAAACCACTCATGCCAAAGTTTGCTCAAGTCATCACTATGAGAAACACAAACTGATGAAAAAGATGATGACCCAAAGTTGTCAAATTTGTACAACCTAGTAATATCATCAACAATTCCAGTTGCTAGAACATTCTTAGGATCTTTTAGATCCTTGATTACAACTTGGTGAGGTGAAAACTCTACGGTTTTACCTTCACCTGAATGAGTGATTTGATATACTGATAGAATATTACAAGAAATACTTGGAACACATAATACATCATTGAAATGACCATTTTCTACTTGAACTTTTCCAGATCCTTCAACATTAAGAGATCTATCATCACCAACAAATATTTTCTTGGTGTTACATTCATTTAGAGTAGAAAATATGTCTTTATCCTTAGCCATATGATAAGATGCTCCAGAACTAATAATCCACTTATTAGAAGTATAAGTAGAAGGTGTATTGAAGGAGAAACCAGAAGCAGAAAGTGCATGTCCATGAGAAGAATAAGAAGTAGAATCAATACTGATTTTTTTCTTCTTCATCGCTGCTTCTAAAGTTGCCACAGTATTGAAACATTTGGACTCATCATGATCATCTTTATCACAAAAGTTGCAATGTCTGTTCGTCTTCTTATTTTTATATTTTTCTTCTTTGTCTCCATTCAGAGAAAAAGATGTCTGAGTGGGTTTGGGACCCTTATATTTCTTGTTGTTGTGGCGAGGATGTTTCTTCTTGGGATTCTTGGGTTTATCTTTCTGCTGGGCAACTAAGGCTTTGTTGGAGGTACCTATAGTGTTGATCACTCCAAGTTGTAAAAACTTATCTTCCTCTCTAATCAAAGAAGCACAAAAGGACTCAAGAGTGGGTTTTTCATAAGATTTCCCTAGAGCCTCTCTCATGGCATAAAAGGTATATACAAACACAGAATATGCACTACCTATCTTAGAAAGAATAAGATAGATGCAATGCTCTTCCTCCATTTTTATCTTACATTCTTCACATAAAATTATGAGTGTTTTAAACCTATATAGATAGTCTCCAAGGAAAGAAAAATCACTTGGACTCAAGGACAGTACTTGATTTTCTAACTGTTGTGCTCGAATAATATTGAGTTTACCAAACACATATTCAATCTTTTCCCAAGCTTCTTCAGGGTCATAAATTTCTTGAAGGTGGTATCTTAGATCAGGAGAGATGGACATTTTGATTAGTCCACATGCTTCACCACTCCTATTAGTCCATTTGTATTTCTTATCATCATCAGTGGGTTCATTTTCCTTTCCCAAGGTAATCCGGTACAAGCCTTTAATTCTTAATAAATCTTCCATATGAGATTTCCATTGGAAGTAGTTGGTGCTGGTAAGAAATACATTACTTGTAGAAGCCATATTAAATATGCAGATAATATGGATTTAAAAACTGAAACCGATTATCTATATGGAAAGAGCTCAAAAAGTTATGTGGTTTAAAAAAAAATGGCACCGAAAACAGACTTTGGATGTGAGAGTTATGCCTTTTTAAAAAAAGGCATAAACGGTAACCAAATGACCAGGTGATAGTGTAAGCTGCTTTATCAAGTGACCCACTTTTATAAAGAGAAGTGTGTATCAGTTTTACAATGAAGTTACTTTATAACAAAAAAGTTGCATGCAAAATAAATAACTCTAAAATAAAATATTAAAGCTACTTATAGTGATTCACTTTTATACTTGAAGTGAAATACACTTTACAATTTTAGCATGAACTTTTTCAAAAAAATGTAACAAAAGAGAGACTTGAACTCAAGACCTCTTACTTAATAAGAAAACTTTTAACCAAATGATCTAGAAAAACATATTGTAATGTTCAGAAGGAGGATTGTTTTTGTTGTTGATGTTGTTGAAGACGACCTTGGAGAGCGTGCTAAAAAAAAAAAAAACCCTATTTTCTCACAAGAAAAAAATTTCTCTTCTCGATGACAACAAGGGTTAGATCTCAATTAGCTTACCCGGAAGATGCACCTTTTCCTATCTGTTTCTAATTTTCCGAGATCGCACAGGGCACGGGGAAAAGAGCATACACAGATCTAAAAGAGTAGCAACCCAGAAATAAATAATACAAAACTGAAACAAAACCAAAATACTACTCTGCAAAACTTAAAAAAATGTGTATTCAAGCTTTATACCTCCGGATTTGACTGTAATGGCCGTATCTTGGGAAAACAAAAACTTTTTCGTGTGAAACAAAATGTGTTCCTGAATGAAAAACGTGCTCTAGATGCAATGGAACAGTTCTCTCAGCCCAAAAATGTACGAAAAATGACAGAAAATGGAGATGAGGAAACTCGGTTTCACGATCTTGATCTACAACAGGAGCAGGTCTTCAAACAGGCTCTGATACCATGTTCGAAAACACAACTATTCCAACATAGGATGAACACCTTCAGTAACCAATCACATAACCATATAAAATATAAACACACTGATGTTTTCACGTTGTAAAAACCCTACAGGGAAACATCCACGACCCCAACCAATGTGACCACTTGGAACAATTTATTAATGAAAAAGAAAAAGATTACAGAGAGATTTGACAAGAGACTTTATCACAATTGATCATCGGAAAATGACCCTCCATGCTCTTTAAATAGAGATCATGGACCAATCGGGTGTTAAGCCATGGATCGATGTCCGTTAAGATCGAGGAGAGTATGAACCGTCAGATCACTCTATGTCAGGAACATATCGTGACCATCGGATTTCCTAACATGCATACTAATGCATACTAAAGAAACACACTTTTACCTGATGGCACACTAGACCAAGTAGATCTTAACTAACTCCTAAGTGTCTAAATATCCTAACAAGTATAAGAGGCTACCAACTAACTGACAATACAAAGTGGCATCAACTTTGGGAGAAGTATAGGTGGAAACAAGTTTGAATCTAGATTGGAAGGGAGAAGGGGATAGTTTTGAATATTCCATGTGAAAGTGATGCAGAAGGTCACGAGCATACTTAGTCTGGGAAAAACAATTCCTTCATTGGTTTTCAAAACTTGGAGGCCAAGTAAATAATGAAAATATCCTAAGTCGGTAGGTTGGTTTTCACATGGTTTAAAAGTTTTGGATCACTACTAGTGAGGATAAGGACATCAACATAAAGAACACATATTATGAGATGGATTCCTACATCTTGGTACAAACACTAGGATCAGAATGATATTTAGAAAAGTTGGTGTCAAGAATAAAGATGTCCATTTTGGCATACCAAGCTCAAGGAGCTTGCTTAATACCATAAGGATATTTTTTAAGGTGATAATAAAGGCTAGAGTCATTCTCGACATAGGCAGAAGGTTGTTCCATATAGATTTCGTCTTGTAAATCCCCATGTAAGAAGACAGATTTAACATCCATCTGATGGACCTCCCATTTATATGAGGTTGCAAGGGATAGAACAAGGTAGATGGAATTCATTTTGGCTACAGGGGAAAAGGTTTCATTATAGTCAATGCCTTCAACTTGAGAGAATCCTTTTGAAACTAATCGAGCCTTGTGTCTTTCAACACTTCCATGTGATGCATACTTAGTTATGTAGACCCATTTACATATGAAAAGTTTTCTTCCTTTCGGAAGAGGTTCAAAATCCCACGTATCATTTTCCATTAAATAATGCTACTCTTCATTCATTGATGTATCCTAATCTAGATGACTTGAAGCTTTTGAAAATGTCTCTGGATAATGAGTCTCTGAAACTTGAGCCAAAAGAGAAGAGGCTCGCTGAAATTTTGAACATGTCCAATGTTGATCTGAAGTATCACCAACTGATTCTCATGTTGAATGAACCCATGTAGGAAGCGGTGGTGCTAGTGTAGGTTCATGTTCAATGGACTAATCTAGAGGACGGTGAGAAGGAAGAGGTGGATTTTCATCCTCACCTTTATCATCATCTAAAGAAGAAACCATAATAAGAATATAATAAGGAAAAAATGTTGAAGATAGCTCGCGGGTTGAAGAAGAAAAAAACGCCTAATTGGGCTCATAGGCCAAGATATTTTCATCAAATTTAAGATCTCTTCTAATAATAATTTCATTACAATGTAGTTGAAGAAGTCTGTAACCTTTGACATCTTCAAAATAACAACACAAATATAAAATTCTCACTTTTAGGCTACAATGATTTCCTTTTCTAATTAGGGATGTGAGCCCAAGATACATTTCCAAATACACATTAAATATCCTTTGTGGGAGTGGGTTTTACTATGTAATTTTCATAGTTAATGGCTTCCTCCCAATACTTTAGACTTAATCCCTTAGATTGGATCATGCAATTGGCCATTTATTTTAATGTGTGGTTCTTTTTTTTAACAACACCATTTTTCTATGGTGTATATGGAACAATGTCTTGCATTTGGATGCTCTATGCAATGCAGTAGCTTGTAAAATTATTGGTCACATATTCTCCTCCATTATTTTTTCTTAACCTTTGAAGTTGATGACCATATTGTTTTTCTACAAGGGCCTTGTAGGACAAAATGTTTTCAAACACTTCACTCTTAAGTTTTAAGAAGTAAACCCAAGTGTGTCTAGATAAGTCATCCATGAAAGTTAATAAATACTTGCACCCAGAAAAAGGAGAAGAAAGTGGACCACACAAGTCACTGTGAACAAGCGACAAAGAGGTCGAGGTGTGCCAAGAGGGGCGTTTGTCAAAACTGTTTTGATAATGTTTGTTGAGAACACAATTAGCACAAACACTATCTCTAGAATAAAAAAGAGGAAGACTGGTCACCATTTGTTGATTACATAGTTGTTGCAATGAGCGATAGATTAGATGACCAACTACTTATGCCAAAGTTTGTTCAAGTCATCACTATGAACAACAAAAACTGATGGAAAAGATGATCTAAATTGATCAAACTTGTACAACCTGGTAACATCATCAACAATTCTAGTTGCAAGAACATGCTTAGGATCTTTTAGATCCTTGATTATAACTTGGTGAGGTGAAAACTCTACAGTTTTACTATCACCCGAATGAGTGATTTGATATACTGATAAAAGGTTGTAGGAAATATTTGGAACACATAATACATAATTGAAATGAATATTATCTACTTGATTTTTTCTAGAACCTACAACACTAAGAGATCTATCATCACTAACAAATATTTTCTTGGTGGCACATTCATTTATAGTAGAAAATATGGATTTATTCTTAGCCATATGATAAGATTCTGCAGAATTAATAAACCACTCATCAGAAGAAGTAGACATTGCATTGAAGGAGAAACTAGAAGAAGAAAGTGCATGTCCATGAGAAGAACAAGAATAAGTAGAATCAATATTGATGGTGTGCTTCTTCATCGCTACTTCTAAAGCTTCCATGTTCTTAAAACATTTGGACTCCTCATGACCATTTTTTCCACAAAAGTTTCAATGTTTGTCACCAATATTCTTACTTTTAGATTTCTCTCCTTTGTCACCATTATGAGCAAAGGATGGTGGAGAGGGTTTTGGACCCTTGTTTTGCTTGCTATTGTGGCGAGGATGTTGCTTCTTGGGATCCTTGGATTTATCTTTATGCTAGACCACTAAGGCTTTGTTGGATGTATCTGTAGTGATTATTAGTCCAAGTTGAAAAAACTTATCTTGTTCTCGACTCAAAGAATCACAAAAGGACTCAAGAGTGAGATTTTTATAAGCACTCCTTGGAGCTTCCCTAGTGGCATAAAAGATAGTTACAAAAATAGAATATGCACTACCTAGCTTAGTAAGAATAGCATATATGCATCGATCTTCCTTTATATCTAGTTCACATTCTATAAACAAAATTCTAAGTGTTTTGAATTTAGACAAGTAATATTCAATATAAGGAAAGTCATTTGGAATTAAAGTCATTAACTGATTTTCCAACTGGTGAGCTCGAACAATATTGTCTTTACCAAACACAACTTCAATATTTTCCCAAGTTTTATCTGGGCTCTCAATTTTTTGAAGGTGAAACCTTAAATCATGAGAGATGGGCATTCTAATTAGTCCATGAGATTCGTCATTCGTATTAATCCATTTGGAATACTTGTCATCATCAGTGGATTCTTGTTCTTTTCCCAAGGTAATCCGGTACAATCCTTTACTTCTTAATACATCCTCCATATGGGATTTCCATGAGAATTTGTTGGTACTGGTAAACAAAATATCACTAGGAGATGCCATATTAAAATACACATAAAAAGATGGAAAGATCTCGAAAAAATAAGCTATTTAATAAAAAATGACACTAAAAACAAACTTCGGATGTGAAATTTATGCCCTTGTGAAAAAAAGTATAAATGATAATCAAAGAGCCACGTGAAAATTAGAAGATGGTCCACATGGTGATGCTCCTCCTAACTATCCCTATAAGCTCACTTTTAAATAAGTTACTTATGAAGTGACCCACTTTTATAGAATAAACGAGAATCACTTTTACAATGAAGTTACTTTGTAAATGAAATTTGTATGCAAAATAACTTAAAATAAAATATTAAAGTTATTTAATAGTGATTCACTTTTATAACTTACTTGAAATGCATTTTAAAATGAATGCATGAACTTTAAAAAAAAAAAGTAATGAAAAAATGACTTGAACTCAAGACCTTACTATGTAAACTAACTTTTAATCAAGTAAGCTAGTGAAAACCATATTATATTGTTTAGGAGGATTGTTGTTGAAGATGGCCTTGGAGAGCGTGCTCATAAAAAACTCTTTTCAGAAAAGAAAAACAATTTTCACTTCTCGACGTCATCAATGATTACATCTTGGTTAGCTTACCTAAAAAATGCAAGTTTTCCCTCTATTTCCGACTTACCGAGATCACACAAAGTGCATGAAAAAGAGCATACGTAGACATGAAAACCATTTCTGTTCTATTTCTGATTTTCCCAGATTGCATAGAGTGCAGGGAAAAGAGCATATGCAGATAAAAAAGAGTAGCAACCCAGAAATAAAAAATAGAAAACCTAAATAAAAAGCCGAAATATTATCTCTGCAAAAATTTAAAAGGGCGTACTTAGGTTGTTGGATTACTGAGAGGGGGGTGAATTAGTAATAGAGCAATTTAATCCTTTTTAACCATATAATGCAAGTTTTATATCAGTGTAGCATTATCATCCAAAAATTGCAGAGTAAATAAACAATGAAAAAATGAGCAATCATACACATACACAATACACTAGTGTTTTTACATGGAAACCCAAAGCGGGAGAAAACCACGAAATGATTTTTCTTATATGTATTGAAGAATTACATTCATTGGAAGCACCAAATTCCTTTTTTTTCCAGCTACAACTAGAAGGAGGCTCCAACCCCCTGGTTTCTCAAGCTACAACCTGAGGGAAGCTTCGACTCCCCAATTCTCTAGCTACCACTAGAAGGAGGCTACAACCCCCTAAGTTCTATGAATACAACCAAAAGGTGGATACAACCACCTATCCTTGCCCCGTCCAATTGCCCTGAAATATAAGTAGAATGATGGAACCACTATCACACTATCACTGTGAGATATACCACTGTACAATTGTGCCAACTTGTACCACTGACCCGTAACCAACTTGTACTACTGCCCTGCAATCAACTTGTACCTGAAACGGACATGATTGAACCAAAATACAACATATATGTGACCTGTAGTTTTGCAACACGCATATGTATGCACTCTATCTGTTATGAAACCTGTGTATGTATGCAAACAAACTGTTATGCAACCTGCGCATGCCTTATGAAAACTAGGGTTTTATTTCTTCTGAAAACTTCTAACCCTCTGTAACTTATTTCACATAGATCTGTAACCTGTCACTGTATCCAGACTGTATCTGTACCCTGTGCATGCATCCTCATACATAACCTTTACCCAAAAATATATATATATCTCTCTAGTCATGTGCCATAAGTGTGTGTACTCATGAACAAGTATAATAAAACTCACATGATCTAGAATTCAAACTATTTATGATATTCATCCTCTCAATACATCAACCAATACAAGATCTCAACCATGTACCACAAAAACCCTTAGCCATATGCCAAGAAATACAAGATGTGCCTCAACTCTAACAAGAAGTATCAATGATAAATATACTAGCACTGTATTTCTATAGATCCAACTTATACAAAAGATCCCATGCAACCACTAGTCTCTATAGGGAGAATCCTCAAATCTCCATAACCATTTTTCATGCATACATCAAAATCCAACTATTCATATAAATAAGACATACCTTTTGAACCAATGGATAGATATGATGTATCTGAGCACTATAGACCTTCCTGGGAGCTTGATTTCAGAATCTAGAACCTCTACATCTTCGTATTCTCAAGTTTCCATGGCTTTACCCACATGTACGCACCCTAATACACTGCCAGATTGCGTATGTACACACCCTAATACACCATGAGCCCGCGTACGCCTCTAAAATTAGGGTTTTTTAGTATTCGCTGCAATTCTAAAACTTTCACTGTCAACCCTTCGTACTACCTCAGACTTTTGCAACTTCAGATGTATCAATGAGTACTTGCAATAAGCCTCACGCAACAAAAGATATTCAATATGTTCAAGTGTGATTAAATGAGAGAGCCTTGCCTCTTATTTATACTTTCATGTAGCATCCCACTTTCCTTATTTTAAGGAGTTCTCCATTAACTTTATTATTTAAATAATTTATTTTGCAAACACTTTGACTTTTGGGGGCTTCTAGATGACTCGTGAGGGTTCTCCAACTTCACATGGCCATAACTCTCTAACTGTGAGGAGTTATGTGATGTTCTACATACCAAAAAAAAT
This sequence comes from Picea engelmannii, assembly GCA_009831015.1. NCBI lineage: Eukaryota > Viridiplantae > Streptophyta > Pinopsida > Pinales > Pinaceae > Picea > Picea engelmannii. The sequence continues at coordinate 93,082 of ML810880.1, forward strand.
GGCATGACATGTAATATACATCTAGAATAGTCTTACCTACAAATATATCAAAACTCATACCATTATCCATCAAACAAAATTGGGTCCATTACCCAAACCTTTGTGCTACTGGAATTCACTACCAGAATTTCTTCAAGGGTTGACATCAATGACAACCAACCCAATTAATCAACAATCTCCCCCTTTGGCATTGATGGCAACACTCTTATGCAATACTGAAGTCATGTCATGCAATACTGAAGTCATATCACTCTTGCTCCCCCTGTGACCATCGCTCCCCTGGAACCATGCCTCCATGCTATGCATCTGATAAATCTCTCCCCTTTTTTCATCAATGGCAAAGGTATCTTTCCATATGGGGTTGCTCCTCTTAACTAAACTATCCTTGGGGATACTCCCCCTGACTGAACTCTTCCTCAAACCGATCTCCCGACATGAACTTTCCTCTTTATGGTGCTTCCTCGTGTAGATATAAGACATATAAGATAAGCATTCAAAAGAGTTCATTTTGGAGTAGAAATTACTCTGAGTCTCTGGCGAAGATACTCAAAGGATTCTCTTGCAAGCATTTTTGTAAATTTGTCTACCACTTGTTCTTTTGTGCCCACATATTCAACTCAGATGTTCTTCTCTGCAACCTGTTCTTGTAGAAAGTGATACTTTATTGGAATGTGCTTCATCTTGGAGTGCATCACCAGGTTCTTTGAGATACTGATGGTGCTTGTATTATCAAAATATATTGGAATGAGTTCATCATACTCAACCTGTATATCTGTCAGAATTTTTTTCATCCATAGAACTTGTGTACAACATGCTACTGCTACAATATACTCCGCCTCGGCTATAGATAAGGATACTGATGATTGTTTCTTTCTTAACCATGATACTAAACAATTACCCAAGTAGAACATTGCTCCACTGGTGCTTCGTCGGTCCTCAATGCAACCTGCTCAATCTGCATCTGTGTAGGTAATAAGTGATAGATCCTTTCTTTTTGGATACCATAATCCAAACTCTTATGTTCCTTTGAGATATCTGAAAATCCTCTTCACTGCTAATACATGTAATTCCTTTGGTGCTGCTTGAAATTGTGCCACCTGTCCAACTTCTTGCATTACATATGGTCTGGATGTTGTCACATATATTAAGCTACCAATCATTGACATGTATTTCCTCTGGTCTGTAGACTTTGAATCATCATCTTTTCTCAAATTGCAACTGGTTTGCATAGGAGTGGTAACTAGTTTGAAATATTCCATTCCGAACCTCTTTAGCATTTCTCTGATATACTTAGTTTGAGAAATAAAAATTTCTTGGTTGCTTTGACATATCTGAAGACCCAGAAAGAAGGATAATTCTCCAACTATTGACATTTCAAATTCATTCTGCATATCCTTTAAAACTTTCTAGCTTAACCTATCATCAATACTCCCAAAAATTAATATCATCAACATAAACTTCAATTAATAAAATATTATCTTGAGTTACCTTGATGTAGAGGTTGTTGTTTGCACTTCCTTTTCTAAACCATGCCTGCTGTAAATATTTATCCATTTTAGAGTACCATTCTCTAGGAGCATGTTTTAGACCATATGAGGCCTTATTCAATTTACACACATAATCTGTGTTCTCTGACAACTGAAATCCTTCTGGTTCTTCAATGTGGACTTCTTCTTTAAGTTTCTCGTTCATAAAAACTGATTTCACGTCCATCTAATACACTTTAATATTATTGGAGCATGCATAATCTAGGAGCAATCAGATTGCTTCCATTCTGGAAAATGGAGCAAATGTCTCTTCAAAGTCGATTACTTCAACTTATGCGTATCCTTTACATACCAATCTAGCTTTGTTCCTTGTAACATGTCCATCTTCATTCAATTTATTTATGAATACCCACTTTGTGCCAATCACATTCTTATTCTTTGGTCTTGGAACCAATTCCCAAGTTTCATTCTTCTCTATTTGATCCAATTCTTCATCCATGGCCTTATTCCAAAATTAATGCTTGTTGGCCTCTTCAAAACTGTTTAGTTCAATCGTAGATGAGAGTGCTAGGTGTGTTTGTTCTAGTGAATGGAATCTTCTTCCACTCTCGACTCCTGCATCTTTGTTTCCGATAATCTGATCTGAAGGATTATTCTTCTGTACTCGTTTTCTAGGTTTCTTTGGAGGCATTTGTTGAACTTGCTCTTCTACTTCTATCTGATCCTCTTCATCTTCCCCTTCTACTTCTTCTTCATCTTCTATTTCTTCTTTGTAAAGTCGTCCCATTGATTCATTTTCTTCTTCCTTTAATTCTCGTCCACCTGTTTCATCAATTGTTACATTGATGCTTTCCACAAATTTGTCCAACCTCAAATTGTAACACTTGTATGATTTCCTTGTACTTGAGTAACCAACAAGTACTCCTTTGTCCACACGAGATTAAAACTTTCCCATTCTATCATCTTCTCATTTGATGTAGCATTTTATTCCAAATACTCTGAAGTGCTTCACATTTGTTGGTCTTCATTTCCATAACTCGTAGGGATTTTTTTCAGTGGTGTTTCTGAGCATTACTTTGTTTTGAATGTGAATCGTTGTATGCATTGCATGTGTCCAAAATATATCTGTCAATTTGGAATCCATTAACATTGTTCGAGCCATTTCCTATATTGTCTTGTTCTTTCTTTCAACAACTCCATTCTGTTGAGGTGTCCTAGCAACAAAGAATTGCCTTTTTATTCCATGCCTGCTGTAGTAGTTCATAAATTCCTTTGAAGTGAACTCTCCTCCATTATTAGATCTCAAACATTTTTTAAATCCATTTTTGAATCCATTTCTGATCTAGGTGGATATCGGTGGCCACCCACTTTTTTCAACTGGCTCAAAATAGTTTTCTATCAATTTTGCCAATTTACTATTTTTAACAATTTTAACTTTCGGGGCATTTTGAGAGCCTAAATGAAGGTTTTTCGGGATAGAGATTCTCAATGATATTTGAAGGCATGATTGAGCCCCCAAAATTAATCTCCTCGATGATACCTTTCCAACGGGCTATCATATGCCTAAAACAAAGATCACATGCAAAAGTTACGACCCCGAGAAGTTGATGTACTAACTTACCCAAACGGGGCCCACATGAGTTTTGGCGCTTCATCTCCTAGGGTTAGGTTTTTGGATGTCTAGGGTTTTTGGCATTCCAGTTTATTGTAAAAAGGCCTTCAGAGCCTCATTATAATCATCTTCTTGTGAATGCAAGTAGCCGTCACATCTCTTCTCAGAGATAAGCTGTACCATTCTAGCGAGTCTTTCTCTCTGTATTTTTACAGTCTCTGTACATTTATTTCATTAATATAAATCATGTATTAGTGTATATATGTGTTTACAATTTCATCTCTGATACATTTCTGTTATATTATTGGATATCTGCGATATCTCTATGCATTTCTTTATTATATCTCCGCTCTCATTTCGTGCCGAAAATAATCCAGTTCAATTTCATTTTCAACCATTTCCTCGTAGACCTTGAAGTTTTCAAAAGATTTTGACTTATTCCTGAGAAAGAAAACTATAGTCATTCTTGTATAATCATCAACGAATAACATAAAATATTTCTCACCTTTTAAACCCTTGTAGTTGGTCCAACTAGATCAATATGCACAATTTACAATGGTCTTGTCATTGAATATTCTTTTGATTTAAATCTAATCTTTGTTTGCTTTCCTTGTTGACAATGCTTGCATAACGTATTGGGTGGTTTCGTAATCTGGGGAATTTCTCTAACTGCTTCCTTTTTGTTAACTTTGACAAGGTTATCAAATTATATGTGACCCATTCTTCTGTTCCATAGCCAAATTTCATCTTCCTTTCCTATAAGACACTTTTCATTTCCAATTTCACTTAGTACATATATGTTGCTTGAAGTTCTTGCAGCTGTTGCAATCAATTTTCCTGAACCTTATTTTCTTATCTCGCACTTTTGTGAATCTAAAGTAAATTTATGACCTTGGTCACACATTTAAATCACACTTAGAAGATTATTTTTCATATCTTCTACTAGTAGAACATTTTCTACCTTGGTATTCTTGTTTCCAATTCTGACTGTGCCTTTTCCAATGATTTTAGTTGAATCATCATTTTCGAAGGAGACTGATCTATCTCTTTCCTTTATTAATTTAAGAAACCTCTCTTTATCACCTATCATGTGTTTTGAGGAGCCACTTTCAACATACCAACCATGTTTCTTCTGCTTAGCTTGTAGAGCGAGTGTGCATTTTTCATTTCTATATTGATTCTTCTTTCTTGTCCATGTTCTCTTATGAGGTTCCTGTCTATGACTGTTGATGTTCTGTTGTGGTTCTCTAGGAGGAACTATCAATCTTCAATCTTTGGCCATGTGTCCAAAGTTGTTATACTTGCAGTATTCCACTTCAGTGCTCAATGATTCAAACCTGTTGTAACTTCTTCTCTGTGTTTCATTGGGCCTTCTTGTATAACCCTTTTGTGTATAACTTTCAAAGTTGTTTATGTTCTTTCTATTATCTCTGCAATTCATAGCTTTATGTACAAAATTATTACATGCAGAAAATAAACCAAAAAAGATAGTTTGATACCTGGGAGTTGAATATCTTCTGAAATGAGTTGCTCTTATGAATCCTTCTTCTTCCTGAAGCCTATATGTCGGTCATTGATTCTGAAATCTAAATCTTTGCAGTGGAGGTGTGTCCCTGTAATATTTTGTGTAGGTCTTCATATCCCCTTTGATTGTTTCTGCATAAATTTTTGGATATGTTTCTTGTTTTGTTGTTTTGGAGCTTGATCCCTTTTTTGACAGATTGTATCCAAGTTCGAACTTGTCATGATGGGGCTTTTGACTATTGATAATGTCATCCAAAACTTTTGAGTTGTTCTGGATATTTTTCTTTTGAAGATCCTTTCTTAATGTGACAATCTCTGCTTACAAATTTCCAATGATCCTATCTCTTTCTTCTAGCTGTTCTTTGAGTGCTTCTTCAATTATTTTATCTTTTTCTATTTGAACCTTCAAATTTGTGATCATTTGTTCTAGTTCCTGATGTTTATGATTGCAACTATGTGAGACATTCTCCATATTACAAACCTGTGAGATGTGGATCATTGTAGCTATGTGAGTCTTTCTCTTAGCTTACAAACCTAAGATAAATCCCCTAAGAAGGGTATGTGGTTCCTGCTTGTGACTGAGCTGGAACGTAGAGATGCCCTCCTTCATTCAGAGAGTTGAGAAGAACTCCAGATGATTATCCAATGGGAAAAATGATTTGTTTAGTTAGACGTGCCTGTGTTTGAGAACAAGGTGAATGTGTGAAACCCCAAAGTGTTGGGTGCATCATCATGTGAAAATAAATGAAGATGATGCATTAGCCTCCTCTGAGCAACATAGTTGATGAGAAAAATCCAGATGATTCTCCCGTGTGAGGCAGTGGGAAATAAGATCTGTAGAGTGGATGTGCTTGTGGACGAGCACAGGTGAACGTGTGAAGATCTGGTTCTCATGTGTAATGCAGTGAGCTAGAGATATGTACATCCTTATGGATGTGCCCCTAGTGGATAAGCACTAGTGGGTGTATCAGATCCTTTGCTATATTGTACAATATTCAGACCTGCCTGTAACCCTAATTGTAAATGTAAAGGGTACAGGTCGGCCCTACCTTAATGTAATTGGAAATTAATGTAAAATATAATTAATCTGGTTAATATTAATTATATTATAAGTTAAGTGAGGTTGGCCCTATTTTTCCAATAGACACTTCTGTTGACAGTATTAGGTTAGTATAAGTAAAGGTAAAATCCCCTTTGAGGAAACATATCTTTCATGTGATTTTGGAAATTTCAGCAAGTACACTTCTTTGGAAAAGGTGCACACCTCTCTTGGGCACTAGATTTATAGGGTTTGAGCACCCTCTTGTGTGCTATGGTTTATATTGGTGGTGAAGGTGTTTCTCTTGAATAATATAGCAAAGTATTTGGATGGGTTTTCTTCCCTGGTTGAGAAGGGTTTCCCAGGATACTTCTTGTGTTCTTGTGCATGGTGCTTCTTCTTGTGATCTTGGTTACTGCATCATTTATGGTTATGGTTAAATAATAAAATGGAATGAAGTTCATGCTTAACCTATATTATTTAAAACTCAACATGGTATCAGAGCATAGGTCTTGAAAGAACCCATTGCATAAGAATCCACCAAGTCTCAACACAACTTATGCAGAACCGTATGACCCTTCTAGTGTTTCCAGAAAATTTCGTACGACCTTCCTTTCAGTGGTGATTCAGCCCTCAATACTTGGACACTGGGGATAATTTTGGTGTATAAGAGTACGTTATCTTCCAACGCATATCCAAAAGATCTCAAAACGAAATTCCAATAAATTTTGATTTTTGGCCCTAGGGTTTCTAGGGTGCCGAAATTTCCTGCAGGATATTAATTCTGGGTTTCTGAAGAAACATTTTCCTAAATCAACGAGAATTTATGTGATACTATCAAATTGATTGTTGGCAGTCATAAGTCCAATATAATCCAATTTTTCTAATTCAAACTAATCATTAGGTTTTCAAAATCCAATTGGCGAGAATTTGAAGAAACCAATCAAATGAAGAACAAAGCATTAGTAGAAGATAGGCTTGATGGAGCAATCAAATTCAGCTCCTGGAAATCAAGGCTTCTAGTCACTCTTGAATAATATGACCTCTTGGATGTGACAACTAAAACCCTACCAACCACAACTACAAATATGGAGAATGAGATAAGAAAGCAAGAAGATGTCAAAGCAAGAAAATTAATCATCTACTCAGTAAGAGACCACCTCTTACCTCAGATTGCCAACCTAAAAACAACCTATGATATGTATGAATCCTTAAAAGGAATGTTTGAAAGTGACAACACCTTCAGATCTCTTACCCTAAAGATCCAAATTCAAAGTACCAAGATGACGAAGGGTGATTCAGTGTCCATCTTCTTTATGAATCTATTAGAGATTAAGGAACAACTAGATACCATTGGGGAAACCATGTCTGATAGAGAACTTCTCTTAACCACTCTCCAGAATCTTCCAAAATCGTGGGAGCCTTTCATTCAGAGTGTCAGTGGAAGAGAAGGTCTACCAACCTTTGATCATCTATGGACATATTGTACTCAAGAAGAACTTAGACTTAGAAATAGAGGAGTGGAATATTCCTCAGAATACAATCATGCTCTTTCACTTCATACAAAGAAGGGAGGAAAATTCAAAAGAAATTTCAGGCAAACATTTAAAGGTGAAAAGTCTTCATCAAATCCAGGATATCAAAGAAGAGATGTTTCAAAAATTTAGTGCTTCATATGTGACAACTATGGACACTATGCAAGATACTTTCCAACCAGGAAGAAGGGAAGATAATAAGCTTCCACCGCTGACATTGATATAGACCCACCTTAAAAGAATGAAGAAAATAGAGAGGAGAAGTACTTCCTCTAAAACTAAATCATGACTACAAACCAGGTAAACCAATTGATTTCAAATGTTATAGTTGATTTCATTTTTTGAATAAATCCCTAGTATGTGAACCCTCAAAGACTTGGACCATTATCCCTGGTATGGGAGTCCAAACCATATTGATTTATTATTATACGAGACAATCATATATGTTGTCCTTAAGAAGAAGAGATATCCATTCAAGCAAACCCAAAGAATCTCATTTGAAGATTGGCAGTGAAACAATACTTTCTCCCCCTTCAACAGTTCAGAGGGAGACAAACATTATTCCAGTTGATCCAAGTTCTTTAGTTGATATGGTTATAGATATTGAAGTGAGGCATAAAAGGCCTACCTAGAATCACTCTGCAAGAAGCAGAGAAAACATACAAGCCTCTCAAGGCACATCCTGAGAAAGTAAAAGAAATATTCAAAGATATCCTTCAGTTATGAGACACCTTATTGATGATGAACCTCCTTGTCCTAGAGAATCCACAAGATAATAGGTATGGAAATATGCCATAACAAGAAGAATCCCAGTATATCTTAAAGAATGATGCATAAGATATTATTCAGGAACTAGAAGGGAAGTATGTAGTAACTTCCTAGTTGATCTATAAGATCAAACATGCAACTGATGGAAGTGTTTAGAAATACAAAACAATATATATAGCCAGAGGTTTCTCACAAACAGAGGGAGTTTTCTATGATGAGACACTTGATCCAATGAACCTGATACACTTCCATCCATACTATAATCCATGAGTTGGAAACTATATCAGATAGATATATTCTTGATGAGTTTGGATTTCAGCAAGAGTGTTGCTAATCCAAACCTATATCATTATAGTGTTGGTGACAAGAGCCTGATCCTGATGATTTATTCAGAAAGAATTGTTGTTGGATACAAGTAATCCTTGACTTTTGAATATGAGATGAAGAATTTGAGTATGATTCTCTACTCCTTGGGACAAGAAGTATGACAGAGGACCAATGAGATTTTCCTAAGTCAAGTAAAATATATAGTGAAAATATTAAAGAAATTAAGTATGAAAGAATTCAAAATCCACCATAATAGATTTAAAGAAGAATATTGATGATGATTCAGACGATATTGATCCACAACTAATTGGATCACTGATGTATCTGCTTAACACCTGACTTGATTCATTCCATGCATTAAATGTGCTTAGTCATGTCATGAGTCAACCGAGAAAGACAACAAGAAAGACATGTATTGAGATATATATAAGGCACAGTTAGATATGACCTGGGATATGCCAATTTAGATTGAGAAGAAAAGTACAGTGGATCGGAAGAGCACATTCGGTTGATGTTGTATTGTGAAGTTTTACATGGTTTCCTAGTACAGTAGGAAACAAAACTTTGTGGTCTTGAGTACCACAGAGGCAGTGTATATAGCATCGTGTGTGCAAAGAAATGTGGCTTCATAAGATTCTGACAGATTTACTTGACCATAAGATGTATCCTATAATCATGACCAAGATCCGTGTGAAAATATCCTTAAAGAACCCAGTGCTTCCTGATGGATCAAACATGATGAGTTGAAATATCCTTATATCAGAGATATGATGCAAAGGAAAATCGTACACATACAATACCTTCCTACACATGAGAAGATTGCAGACATCTTCACCAAACTAACTTGGTGGAGAATACCCAGCCAAGACAAAATTCAGAGTACATCCATGTGAGACTTGGCATGATGAAGAATGCCTTCCTAGATGAGACATAGTGTTGATGATTGCAGCTATGTGAGACATTCTCCATCTTACAAACCTGTGAGATTTGGATCATTGCAACAATGTGAGTCTTTCTCTCAGCTTACAAACCTGAGAGAAAGATGCTAAGAAGAGTACGTGGTTACTGCCTGAGACTGAGTTGGAACGTAGAGATGACCTCCTCCATTTAGAGAGTTGAGAAGAACTCCAGATGATTATCCAGTGGGAAAAGCAATCTGTTGAGTTATATGTTCCTGTGGCTGAGCACAAGGTGAATGTGTGAAACCCCAAAGTGTTGGGTGCATCATCATGTGAACAGTAATGAATATTATGTATTATCCTCCTATGAGCAACAAAGTTGATGAGAAAACTCCAGATGATTCTCTTGTGTGAGGCAGGTAAGAAGATCTGTAGAGTGGACATACCTGTGGACGAGCACAGGTGAATGTGTGAATATCTGGTTCTCCTATGTAATGTAGTGAGCCAGAGATATGTACATCCCTATGGATGTTCCCGTAGTGGATGAGCACTAGTGGGTGTATCAAATCCTTTGCTATATTTTACAAGAGTTAGACATGCCTGTAACCCTAATTGTAAATGTAAAGGGTACAGGTCGACCCTACCTTAATGTAACTGGAAATTAATGTAAAATATAATTAATATGGTTAATATTAATTATATTATAAGAAAAGTGAGGTCGACCCTATTGTTCCAATAAACAATTCTATTGACAAGATTATGTTAGTATAAGTAAAGGTAAAATCCCCTTTGAGGAAACATATCTTTCATGTGAGTTTGGAAATTTCAGCAAATACACTTCTTTGGAAAAGGTGCACACCTCTCTTAAACACTAGAGTTATAGGGTTTGAGCACCCTCTTGTGTTCTAGGGTTGATCTAGGTGGTGAAGGTCTTTCTCTTGAAGAATATAGCAAAGGATTTGGCTAGGTTTTCTTCCCTTGTTGAGAAGGGTTTCCCAGGATACTTCTTGTGCTCTTGTGCAAGGTGCTTCTTCTTGTTATCTTGGTTGCTACAACATTTATGGTTATGGTTAAATTCTAAAATGGGATGAACTTCATGCTTAACCTAGATTATTGAAAACTCAACACCTAAGTGTCTTCTTTCTTGTCTAGTTCCGCTTGTATCTTCTTGTTTTTCTTCTTTTATCTTCTTATAACTTCTATGACAGACAACAATTATTCTCGATAGTGAACTTCTTCCTCTTCATATTCTTCTTCGGCCTCTGCATATTTTTCTTTGTTGTCTTCTTTGTCAGAGTCTTCTACTTCCATGAATAGAACTCTTTATGTCTCACTATCACTAACTTCATCTTCATCCGATGATGTGATGTCTTCTTTGGTGCATAATATTTTCTTGAAAACTTTCTTTGTGGTTATTTTTCCTTAATATGTTTGTTTTCTCTGAGTAATTTTCATCATTCCTATTATTTTTATTATGAGGACATTTGTCAGCAAAATGACCAATACCATCACAATTAAAACAAATCAAAGGAAACTTACCTCTATATCTGTCGTTGGTTCCGTTGTTCAATCTTCTTATGAAGTTGGCCACTCCTTCATAATATTTTGAGATGTCACTGTTGTTGTTATGTTATTTTTCTTTTTGCTTTCCCTTTTGATTTGACCTTTTTGATGCTTTAAAAGATGCTTCTTTTATATCTGGATTTTCTTGTTCAGTTCTCATTTCATATGCTGTGAAGATTCCATGTAGTTCGTCTATGCTTATTGAGTCTAGATCTGCTCTTTCTTCTAGTGCTGATATCTTAGGGTCAAATCTCATAGGAAGATATATTAGTACCTTTTGAACAATTACAGATTCTTTGATTTCTTCTCCCAATCCTATGATTGCATTTATTGTTTCATCGAATCATAAGAAATAAGATACAATATTCTCATCTTCCTTCATCTTTAGTTGTTCAAACCGACCTTTGTAAGTTTGAAGCTTTGCTTCTTTGACTTTTGAATCTCCTTCATAAATATTTCGAAGTTTGTCCTAAATACATTTAGAGGTTTTACAATGTATAACTTTGGTGAATACCGATTCAAAAAGATCATTCAGAAGTGCATTTGTGGATTTGGAATTATTTTGACCGATTTTTATTACTCTTTCATTTGTCGGTGGAACTGTTGGTTCTTTGTATCCATCTACAACTTATTGCCAAATTTCAAATCCATGTGCCTGTATATATTTTTTCATCCTTCTGCTCCAAAATGCATACTTATGTCCATCAAACTGTGGTATTCCATTTTTATACATGTTGTTCCTTTCCATGATCTACCTTTCAGTGGTTAAATCGATTTTTGAAGGAACCTACTCTGATACCAATTGTTGGATTACTGAGAGGGGGGGTGAATCAATAATAGAGAAATTTAATCCTTTTTAACCATATACTGAAAGTGTTATATCAGTGTAGTATTATCATCCAAAAATTGCAGAGTAAATAAACAATTAAAAAATGAGCAATCATACACATACAAGTACACCAGTGTTTTTACGTGGAAATCCAAAGCGAGAGAAAAACACATAATGTTTTTTCTTATATGTCTTGAAGAATTACATTCATTGGAAGCACCAACTTCCTTATTTTTCTAGCTACAACTGGAAGGAGGCTCCAACCCCTTAGTTTCTTAGGCTACAACCTGAGGGAAGCTCCAACTCCCCAATTCTCTGGATACAACCAGAAGGAGGCTACAACCCCCTAATTTATTCGTCTACAATCAGAAAGTGGCTACAACCACCTATCCTTGCCCCGTCCAACCGCCTTGAAATATAAGTAGAATGATGGAACCAATGTCACACTATCACTATGAGATATACCACTATACAACTATGCCAAACTGTACCACTGACTTGCAACCAACCTGTACTACTGCCCTGCAATCAACTTGTACCTCAATTGAACATGTATCAACCAAAATACAATAGATGCATGACCCCTAGTTCTGCAACATGCATATGTACACACCCTATCTGTTATACAACCCACGTATGTACACAACCAAACTGTTATGCAGCCTACGTATGCTCTTTGAAAACTAGGGTTTTCTTTCTTCTGAAATTTTTTGACCCTATTTAACTTATTTCACATGAATCTATAACCTGTCACTGTATCCAGACTATATATTTACCTTGTGCATGCATCCTCATACATAACCATTACCCAAAAACTCTATATCTCTCTCTAGTCATGTTCCATAAGTGTGTGTACTCATGAACAAGTATAATAACCCTCACATGATCTAGAATTCAAACCCTTTCTAATATTCAGCCTCTCAATACATCAACCAATAAAAGTGATCCAGGTGGATATTGGCGGCCACCCACTTTTTCCAACTGGCTCAAAACAGTTTTCTGGAAATTTTGGTAATTTACTATTTTTAGTAGTTTTTAACTTCTGGGGCCATTTTGAGGCCCTAAACGATGGTTTTTGAGAAAAAAAGGAGCAACATGGAATGTTGATCAATGTTTCTCACCCAAAAGTTGTATTTCTCAGTTAGATCTTTCCAACAAGCTATCGTGCGCCCCAAACGGAGATCGTAGGCCAAAGTTACGCCCCTAGGAAGTTGACGTATCAACTACCCCCATCGGGGCCTGCAAACCTTTTGGATTTTCATCTTCCGGGGTTAGGGTTTTGGATTTTCCTTATGTTAAAAAGGCACTTAGAGCCTC
>ML810880.1:121823-154951 GCA_009831015.1 Picea engelmannii
CACCCACTTGAACCTCTGAGGAAAACAGTCCTCCCGAGCACCTCCCAACCACCCTCAAATATTAATCTTCGTAACTTAAACTCATTACAGCGCAATAAAGTTATTCAATGGCTTACCAGTCTTGTCGTTGTTCTGTTGCACTGATCTACCCTATCTGCATCAGTGTCTTCTGCACCCACCTTGCACTTTCTGTTCTTCTCCATTTATACTCTCTGCACCATGTCCCTTTCATGCAACCTTCCTCTGCTGTGTATTTCTACTCCTGTGCTCTGCCTCCTTGCTCACACTTCAATCTTTCTACACAGCGACCACAACAACTCCAACAGCAATGGAGACAACAACCTCATCTCTTCTCTGCACTGTGTACTTATAGTTTCTGTGCACCTTGTGCATGCAATGTGTGTATCTCCTCTGTATCCTCCCACCGTGCCCATATCCTCCACCTCTCAAGTGCTCTGCCTAATACTCATAGTAACTCTTCAGCTTCTCTGGCCCATTTCACACGCGTTCAACATCACTGGGTGTTATGTTGAGATTCCTCATCCTCTCTGGCAGTTGAGACTCTTCGTCTTCTCTGTAACAGTCGAGCTCATCTTTTCTGTTTCAATTAAAAGCTCTTTTTCTTCCAGAATCACCCCCCATGCACAGTCTGTCTCATTTTCTTTTACACACACCTCACCGACGGTTTCACTTCGCCTTTTCTCATCCAATCACAAGAACACCTGTCTTTTCCACTGAAACGCTAACTTATTTTTCATCATCAGTCCATTTCTCTTAACTGATTCATAACTGAAGCGTTAATGTGTGAGGAAGAACAACAACCCTCCGATCACTACTTGATCCAACGGTTCAGATCAAATCGGGATTTCACTCATCGCGAATTCAGCATCTGCGATGTCAAAAATCACAAGTCCTCCAGACTCGCGATTCTTCGATTCCCGATGGCTCCTTTCATACACTAGCCCTTCTGAGCTTAGCTCCCGGTCAATGTGACCTTCACTTCGTGACCATAGCCTTATGTCTCTCTATCGGGATTTCGTCATTCTTCATGTTCACTGTTCTTTGAATTATGAAATCCCGATCCCCGAAACTCCGATGAGGAGAATCAATGGTCCAGATGCATTTTGGATTCAATGGTTATGATTAAATCGCAAAATCGCACATCGGGATTTCGGGTTTCTCGTTGTCAAGAGATTTTGACATTGCAAAGTTTCGATTCCCGATCCCCGATACTCCATGCAGAGATTCAATGGTCCAGATCACTTCTAGCTCGACGGCTCAGATTACATCGCAAAATCTCATATCGCGATTTCGGAGTTTCTGTTGCAGTGTGTTCTTGACATATCAAAGTCCCGATCGCCGATGCCTCTGCTGACGTCACACGTGGTTTGACATGTGTTAGATCCTGCCACGTGTCACTCTGATTTGTGAATTGCATGAGCCTGAAGTGTTAGATCTGCCTGACACCTGTCATTCTCTGGTTGTACCACATGTCCCTGGGTGACGTGGTCTACCGACGTGAGTTGGATCAACGGTCTAGATCTCATGTTGATCTGATGGTGCAGATTCAGTCGGGATTTCGCATATCGCGAAATCGAGATTTTCGAGGCATTGTATTCTTTTCATATTGAAATCCCGATCCCCGAAACTCCGATGAAGCCTCCTGTATACAAGTGGATGGTCCCGATCTCTGCTTGATTTAACGGCTTCGATCAAATCACAAAATCGCATATCGTGATTTCGGGGTTTTCATTGTCGAGTGAATTGGACATTTCAAAGTCCCAATCCCCGAATCTCCGATGAAGCCTCCTAGCTGCCACACGTCCATACGAATGGATGGTCCAGATCTCGTCGAAATTTCACCTTGGATTTTCCCGATGATAAACCTTGTGCAACTCCTGTCCGATCTGACGACTAGGATTCTCTCTCCAATATCCCAATGACTTGTCCGGGATTTCTCCTCTGCACACTAGGGCTTAAGCTTCGTGCACTTTCTGCAGATCCTGTGGCTGACGGGTATCTGCTTCCAATCTGATGGCTCAGATCACTTCTTCTACACGCCAACTCATGCGCTTAACATCTACGCAGCTTCTCCCGATCCAATAGCTGTCGGGATTTCTGAGTGAGATCTGACGGCTGTCGGTCTCTTTCCTGAGCTTCCTGCACGTATAAGAACGCTATTCCTCCTGAGATTATTCTCCTCGAATCCTTAAAGGATTCCGACGTCTGCTTTCGATCATTCACCTCTCTGAACCTTCCATCTTCACTGTTGTACTTAAGCCATCATCACTACTGTACTTTCCATCAATGACAAGTCTATGCTGCTTGTAAAACATGCCAACAATCCTTTGTACATTCTTCCTGCACCCATGCCATCTTCATTGCTGTACTTGCCATCAATGACAAGCATATGCTACCTGTTAAACATTTCCAACATGGTATTCTTCCATAGCACCCATATCTTCCCTGGATTGAGTTAATGCTTGTTGGACCTATGTAATATCTGCTTCTAGTCTATCCACAATATCACTCTGTTTCTGGGACTGGAGTGCTTGGTGCTCTTCTATAGTCAATAATTCATTTCTGTTTTGAACCAGGGTTTGTTGAGACCGCGTCAATTCTTCCTCCAATCTCCTTATGGTAGCATTCCTCTCAAGGATTTGAGCTATTTCCTCTAATACCGGGGTGTTTTTCTGCACCTCAGCATCAATTGCTTCTGTAGCTGTCATATTTTCTTGTGTTTCTAAAGGAATTGCTTCCTCATTCTGAGCTATTGTTTCTTCTACTACTATTTCTTCATGGTCTGTCTGTATCCCTATAGAATTTGTACTGACTGCTTCTTTAGGAAGAGGGTTTCTTCCTTGCACTCTGGACCTTTTGTTTTTCTTTCTTCCATGGGCCTTATCTGCTTGTTCTAACTGTTTTCTCAATTCCTTAATAATTTACTTGAGTTTAACCACCTTATGTTTTAATAATTCAGCCTTCTTAGCCTTTTTCTTCAACAATTCGTTTTCTTTTTTTAACTTTCTAATTTTCTTATGGCTCTTGGCTGATTTTTGTTTATGAGAGGCCTCAAGGTATTCTTCATTCTGTCTAGCAGATGGTTGTTCCTCTGTCCCTTCCAAATGTTATGTCAGTCCAAGAGGGCTTCTTGTTTCAAAATGAGGTTCTTCCTGTGTTGTGTCCTCTGGAAAAGACATTTCAATATCAGGAAAATATTCAATTGGTTTTGAAGAGGAGGCTTGTTCTGGGCATTTTTCTGGATTATTTGTGCCTCTGTCAATTGAGGTTCCCAAGATTCCCAAAACCTGGGCTATTTCTACCTTATAGCTCTTCATAAATTGTTCTGCCAGATGCTCTAATGTCGATTGGGTGTATTCCTGATCATTCCTTTGTGAGGTTTGTTATGCTTGCCCAATTTCTTGAGCATTCTCGTGTGGAGACTACTCTGTAGAATTATGAATTTCTTCAGGCTGTTTTGTTGTACCCTGGATTGCTTCAATTGTTTCTTGAATTCTTCTACTTCTTCTCCTTGTTTGAACGATGGTTTTAGGGGAAATTGTTTCTCTCTTCCTCTTTTTCGTTAATGCCTGTGTTTGTGAGGTCTGGGCCTCTGTGATTTGGGTAGGGTCTACCTCAGCTTCAGTTTGAGGAGATGGGATTTCTCTTTGGGCAGTAGTCTCCTCTACCTGTCTATCTTCAATTTCTTGTGGTGGGTTTTCATGGCATAATTCAGGTTGCTCCAGTTGTGGAGGTCTATTAGCCTCAATCAGGTTATCCTAGGTCAATAGAGTTTGAATCAGTGCTTTATTTATTATCATTTTAACTAATCTGTGGTGACTGATAACAGTAACAGGGTCCTTGGATTTTTGTGTTCTTAAGGCAACCTCATGTAATATGGCATTCAGAAAGAAAGGTAGATTAATTACTAACTATTGTTTTAAGGCTGTCAGCAATTTGAGGTGGCGAGGTCAAATTATGTCATATTGTCCATCACAGTTGATGTACTGCTGAATTATCCTTGCCAGTAATTTCCATGGTTCTCTGAGGGTACTGGGATTAAGTCCCTTTCCATTGTTATCAAATTCTTCCCCAGGGTCTGTGAAAGTTTCCACAGCTTCCTTCAGTGTTGTGTATCTTCCTGTCCACTGAATGCCTGTGTTAGGGAGGCTTGTGACCTCTGCTAAGATTTCTGGGGCAACTGATATTTTTATGCCTCATACCATAGAGATTTCTCCCTACAAATTCTGAAAGAATTCAAGCGTGACATTCGTGTTGTATCCTTGCAGACAGTTGAAGTACTCCATCCACCCCAACTGGTGCAGGATGTCTCTTGCTTGCTCTATAAATTGTAGTAAATTTGGCTCATTGCGCACACCTTTGCCACCCATTTTGTGAGAAAATGTGGATGACTATTGTTCCTAGTAGCAGACTTGGTTAGACTAGCTCGGAGGAAAAATTACCGAAAATAGAAAATATCAGAGACAACAAATGTTTACAAATGTGGGTATTTATTACAATCATTACTATCTTTATCGAGAAGCGTGATGAGTGTCCACTCCCCTCATTAATATAAAGGTCGACCTCGACTGTCAGCATAGAGGAAAGTAATGAGTGTAGGTATTGATGGTGAGAAGTAATGATTGTACTGCCACTGCCAATGGGGATCAATGATTTATTTTCAAACAACATATTTTAACGGTAATCATTAAACGTTAGTCCTCTTTTGTGGAATTGAAATATACCTATACTCAAAAGAATGCTTTAAGGATATATACACCTAATAAATTAAATATGTTCATTTGAATAATATCCCACATATCATAATGTTGTTACTTTTTCGTTTTATTGAATACAACTGAAATTATAGCCGCATTATTGAGTGAAGGAAATCTAGAGACACGCAGAAACTTGGAATTTAAGGTAAACTTCCATACCACAGGCAGAGCCACTGTTGCCAACAAGCGTCCATAGCCTCGATAGGGTTGCCTTTTAACCCTTAGATGAGCATGTATCCTTGATAATTATTTGAATCATCTTTTCAAAAAATACCATTATCCTGGTTTGGTAGCCAGATGGTGATAATGCCACTCACTAGATTGTAACTTAGGTGAACAAGCTAGCTCGTGATGAGACCCCTTGTCTTTTGACTAGAAAATGTCAAATGCCATTGCCCTGGTTTGGTATCCATAGTGGGAATGCCACTTAGGTTATTATCCTATGATTGTGGTAGGTTAGCTCATGATGAGACCCCCTATTCTTTTTGAAAAAATTTAATTTATTATTATTATTATTATTATTATTATTATTATTATTATTATTTAAGTTTTTCCCGAAAAAAAGACCATTATCCTAGTTTGGTATCCAGATGATGATAATTCCACTCACTAGAGTGTAACTTAAGTGAACAAGTCAGCTTGTGATGAGACCTCTTATCCTTTGACAAAATAAAATGTCAAAGGTCATTACCCTTGTGTGGTAGCCATAGTGGGAATGTCACTTAGGTTAGTATCCAATGATCATGGTAGGTTGGCTAGTGATGAGACCCCCTATTCTTTGTCGGGAAAGAAAGAAATTTTATTGATTTTTATTTATTTATTTTTTAAGTGTATGAAGGGAGGCTCGTCTACTCCTTAAGAGTAAGGGATGGCGTAAAGAAGTGTAAGGATGCCAAGTAAAAGTGTGTCGCAGACTCCTTATTAATTATAAAGGTGAGATATCATTTAAGTGTATTTGTTTGTATAAGGGAAAACAAATGAATTTTAATGGTTACAGGTTATGAACAAGGTTTAAGATATTTCGAAGAAAGTGATCCAAAAAAACAATTTGATAAGGTATGGGAGATAGTCCACAAAATAATGATAGATCGTTAGAAATAATGCTGGTGAAAATTATTTGGTGAAAGTTGTACCCCAAAGGAAAGGCTTAGTGGTTTATCATCAATGTAGGGAAGGAACAGAAAAATGAAAAATAGGTGTGCAAAAGGAACAGTGGGTGCGAAAAAGGAATGATAGTTGTTCCATTCAAAGGAACAGGGGATGCGCAAAAGGAACAACAATTGTTCTGTTCAAAGGAACAACAAGAGCGCAAAAAGGAATGACAATTGTTATGTTCAAAGGAACAACAGATGCACAAAAAGGAAAGACAATTGTTCCGTCCAAAGGAACAACAAGCACGCAACAAGGAATGGAAATTGTTCTGTTCAAAGGAACAGCAGGCGCGCAAAAAGGAACGACAATTGTTTTGTCCAAAGGAACAACAAGCGCACAAAAGGAACAACAATTGTTAGGTTTTTGACCATTTGAATAGGTAATTTTTGAGAAACCTAGAAATGTGTTTTTCTTGAATTCAAGGTTGATTAGTCATCAACTAAATTCATTTATGAGTTGGTTTATTTCAAAATTAAGTAGTGGATTGTTTGTTAATGTTATGAATTTCATTATAGTTTCCCAATTGCTACTGCTAAATCATGACACATTCATTTCTCTATGAAATTCAGGGTTTGGGTGATGAGGTGAAGCATGAGTTCAGAACAGAAAAGAGTGCTAGTTGAATTCATTACAGTTATCCTCCCTAGTTCTGATTTTCTCGAATGACTGTCAAAAATAATAAAAAAACTAAATAAAATATACAGAAAAAAATTATATACAGTATGTACAGTGTCAACAGAATTCAACATTTATGGATTTGGGGTGGCTAGATTACCTTCCCAGCTAGCCAAAATTCGAATAGTAGGATCCTTACTTACTTCCTAGTAGAAAGATTCTTTTGAGGGCGGTTGTTGATAGAGTCGTAGTCAATGTCCATTGACCTGAAATGGCAATCCGGACCCATCGATTGTGCTTAACGTGACTATGCCATTATCATGGACTTTATTGATTTTGTATGGTCCTATCCACCATGTTTGTAATTTTCCCGAAAAATACTAAAATATGGAATCATAGAGGAGCGCCTAGTCACCTTTTTTAATAGATTTTTTCTTGATATGCTTGTCGTGCTAGGTCGTTCTCTGTTGCTGAATAACAGTCATGTGCTCTACAACAAACAGACATGCTTCATCCAATTCGTTGAGTTGTTGAAGGCGTTGTTTATGTGCTTTTGTAAGATCCAGTCTGATTTCCTGAGCCATCCTTAGAGTCTTGATTTCAAACTTGATTGGGAAGATGGGTTCTTTTCCATAGACTAAATGATAAGGAGAGTAGCCAATGGTATTACGCCATGTTGTGCAGTAATCCCATAAGAAATTTGGGAGCTCAGAAGGCCAATTATGTCTATTTGTTGAGACAGTCTTTGTCATGATTGCCTCTAGGACTTTATTGGTGCTTTCCACTTGCCCATTTGCTTGTGGATGGTACGGAGAAGTAATTTTGTGTTTGATATGATAATTATCCAGGGTGATGGTGATTCTATGAGATGTAAATTGTGACCCCCCATCAGTAATTACCTCTCTTGGTAGTCCATAGCATATGAATAATTTGAAAATAAATATGATGACTACTTCTTCTGTTGCATTTGGTAAGGCTTCTGCCTCTACCCATTTAGTCATGTAGTCCATTGCGACTAGAATATAGGCCTTCTGATTTGAATTTGGATTGAAGGGGCCAACGAAGTCTAGTGCCTATCTCCCAAATGGTTCTGAAACTACTTGTGTTTTCAAAGGCATTTCATCAGCCTGACCTGGTTTTTCCATTCGTTGACAACTATCGCAGGTCTGGACATATTTCTTCGCATCTCTGAATATTGAGGGCCAATAATAGCCCATCTACAAAATTTTGTGTCTAGTCCTACGATCTGCAAAATTCCCACCACAGGGTTCATCATGTCTAGCCTTTAGTATGTCATAGATTTCGTCATCTCGTATGCATCTGCAGATCTGGAGATCAACTCCTGTATGGAAGAGATATCCGTTGATCTAAGTGAATCATGCGCTACGCTGGATGATCAGTTTTCTTTCCCTTGATCTTCCCGCTACTAGGTAATTTTCCACATCAGCATACCAAGGTGGCTTTGTAGTAATGGCAAACAGATGCTCGTCTGGAAATCGATCTTCGACTATTAAGGAGTCGTATGTTTTGGGTATGCGGGATAGGAAGTTTGCGACAAGGTTTTCTCTCCTGGGTCGATCTTTGATGGTGATATCAAATTCCTGCAATAGTAAAAACCATCGAGTGACCCGTCCATTAGTAATTGGTTTATTATCTAGATATCTAATAGTCGAATGATCAGTATACAGAATGACCGGATAGCATGTTATGTAATGACGGAATTTATTGATGGCATGTATAACAGCTAAAAACTCTTTCTCTGTTATTGTATAATTAAGTTCAACTGGATTAAGATTCTTGATAATAAAATAAATGGCGTAGGGTTTCTTGTCCTCCTCCTGTCCGAGGACAGTGCCTATGGTAATATCTGATGCATCGATGGAGATGTGAAATGGTATTTTCCAATTTGGCCCCCTTAACACCAGTGTTGTTGAGATCAACTTCTTGAGTCCTGCAAATGCCACATCACACTTGTCAAACCACTGAAATTCTACATTACCAGTCAATGCATGTAAAGCTGCAGCGGTTCTTACAAAATTTTCCATAAATCTACGATAGTATCCTGAAGCGCCAAGGAAACTACATACCTCAGTTTGTGTGTGTGGTGTAGGTAGATTAAGGATTACCTCTATTTTTGTTGGATCTACCCTAATTCCATCTGCAGAGATATAATTATATATTACCACACCTTTTTTCATCATCATGTGACACTTTTCGGGGCTTAAACATAACCTGGTCGCAATGCACCACTCTAGTATTTTCTCCAAGTTATTCAGTGCTTGATCAAATTCATCGCCATAAGGATGATTTGAAATCATCCATATAGACTTCAAGTCCTTCGCTGATCAGATCGTTGAATATGCTCAGAATGGCCATTTGAAAAGTGGTTGGAGCATTATAATGTCCAAAGGGTAATACTCTGTATGCAAAAGTGGCCCAGGGGCATGTGAATGTAGTTTTATCTTGATCTTTTGGGGAAATCTGAATCTGATTGTACCCACTAAAACCATCTAGGAAAGAAAAGAATTTCTTTCCTGCCAAAGTATCCATGACCTGATCAATGAAAGGAAAAGGGAAGTGGCCTTTTTGAGTGGCTTTGTTAAGTTCCCTGTAGTCAACATAGATTCTCCATTTCCCTTTTTTATTTGGGACGATCACTAATGAGGAAACCCACCGACTATCTGAGATGCGATATATAAAATCTACGTCCAACATCTTTTGTAATTATTCTTTAACGATATCCCTGAGGTGAGGATTCAATATTCTCTATGGTTGTCGAATAGGCCGGGCATATTTTTCAACATAAATGTGGTGTTTGCAGAGTTTCGGATCAATACCTTTCATATCAGAATATTCCCATGCAAAATCTTGTTGGTATTTGGGGAGGACTTGAGTTAGCTTTTGTTGTTGTTGTCCATCTAAATTGGCATTGATGTTTAGATACCTCACTGTTGCAGTCTTGACGAGTTTGTTTTTATGAACAACTGTAGTTGGAATTTGTTGTTCCATTAAATCCTCTAGCAGGTCTCCCTATGCTTCACAGTCTAGAACAGCTTGGAGCATCTCGAAGGTCAGGTTGCTCATGGTGGTTGGACTATTGATAAACCCTCTGATTATGTCATTCTCTAGATGGTTTTTAAGTCTAAGGGCTTCTTCCTGCGTAAGAGGGGCTTGTAAATCCCTCTTTGGGTATCGCGGTGGTGGCAATTGTGGATATAGGAAAGTTGGACTTGGCTTAGCAGGAGGATTTAAAATGAGGTTCTTTGTGATACCCCCTCTAGTGATTGTCATATTACCTGCTCGACATCCTATGTACACATCTGTTGTTGCAATCCATGGTCTGCCCAGTATCGATGGATTCCCTTCAAGTCCACTTCTTGGGTTGATGATGAGGAAGTCCGTCGAATATTCCCAAGAGTCGACGAAGATGGCTATATCATGTAATGTGCCAACTGGTTGAAATACCGTTCGATCTGCCAACTGCATCATTATTGCGGTGGGTTCGAAGGAGTTAAAACCCAGGGTATTGTAGGTTTCCATAATCAGGATGTTGATGGCTACTCTCAAATCAACTAGTGTATTTGGAAAAGAACAACCCTGGATCTGAACTGTCACTATGGGATTCCTCGGATCTGCATATTTGACTAGTTCTTGTCTACCTAAAATTAGATCAAACAAGGCTCCTACCACGTGGACTATTGATGATGGATTTTTAATTTTTTCGACAGGATTTCTCCCACGTAGCTCTTTGATCGTTTTTGCGTAGATTGGGATGTCCTGAAGAGCTTGCAGGAGTGGAATCTTGATATATAAATTCTTGAGTTCCCCTGCAATGTTGAATTTGGGATATACGGTCGGTTTTGTTATCATCAATCTTTCAGGGAATGGAGGGGAGGGCGTTGCATCCTTATCAGGATCTTGTGATTTGACTGTGTTTCCGCCCTGCTTGATTTCTTCTGTTATTACCACAGTCGAAGGTGTTGTTGTTGGATGTTTTTCACTCTCCTTCTCTTGAAAAACGTTATTTTCTTCAAGAGAGATTATTTGTCCCGATCTCAATCGTAGTTCGTTGCACCCTATCGAGTTGGTCTCTCCTTCCCCATTCTCCATAATCTGGACGAGCTGAGCCAGTCTGTTATTTGGATTTGGGTGAGGTTGGGATGGTAGTTGAGGGAGCAATTGTGATTGCATATTTTGGGGCAATTGGAGTGGTTCTTGTAGCGTAGGCTGAGTTTGAGGGGCCATCCCCATGGGGTGCTTCCAATTCTGATTCCAATTTGGGTTTTGGGTAGTCATGTTGGGCCACTATGAAGGGTAGATGTTGTTGTTTGCTTTTTTCCAAGATGAGGTGGGATATTGTGAGTTAGGCTAAGTGGAAATTGCAGTTGGATGATTCTTCCATGCAAGATTTGCAGCGGGCGGGTTTTTTCAAGTGGGATTTGTAGGTGGGTATTGTTGGGGCTGCTAGTTCTAATTAGTAAATGGTTGACCCTGCCATGTGCTACCATGAGCTTCCTGTTGATTATACTGTCCAGAGAAGAAAGAGGAAGGGTCATGTAGTGTATTTGGAGTCTGATTCTGCCATTGACATCGTTGAGCCATCAGATATAACAACTTTGTTTAGTCTTCTTCTTCTCTAAAGATAGCTTTCAGTTCAGGAAGCGATGGGCATTATTCTGTGTCATGATCTTTGGTGCAGATAGCACAAACCCGAACCACGTCCAAAGGGAAATCCCTTGGACCATGTTTTCTTCTGCACCTATGGAAAAATATGGCCAATGTTTGTTCTGCTTCTGTTTTTTTCTGTTTGGCCTGCAATACATCCAATTGTGTAGTTAGAGTGCTCAGAATATATGTTTTGAAGTTTTCTAAGAGATTACCAACTTCATCTCGCGTAACACCCCCGCTGGTAATATTTTTATTTCTGGTGAGGGTGATACACATCCCTGATCTAGTCCGTGAACTTCCTCTTGAGCACCTGATGCACAATAGGACAATGTCATCATAAGTTTCTTGATAAATGTCACCCTTCCCCATTAAATTCAATGTTTCTACCCATTCATCTTTCATACCTTTAATCAAAGTTGCCTTAAGTACTTCACCTGGTAACATGCCATAGGGTGATCTTTGTAAATTATATTGAAATCTCTCGACATATTCTTCTAATGATTCATTTTCTTTTGCAGTCATTTGAAAGATTTCATCTTTTAAGTCTCTGGTTCTACAATAATCCTGATATTTTTTCAAGAAGGCTTGTTTCATCTCATCCCATGAGCTTATAGTTCCTCCCCCTAATCCGATAAACCAACGTAGAGTTGCTCCTTTCAAAGTGGAGGAGAACAATTTTAATTTTTGGGGTTCAGAGGTGTAATCATACCCTCTACATAGGACATCAAATTAAAATAAGAATACGTCCAGGTCTTCTGAGATTAATCCATGAAAGGTTGGCAGGTTTTGTAGGGGAATTTCCTTCATGGGGGCATTGGCGATTGGATCAATTATCGGATATTCCAAAGTGGAAGTCTGGGGACGTTGTGGATTTGGTTGTGCCATTTTATCAAAAATATGCCAGAAATATTCAGGGATTTCTTGATCCGGATATTTTATTTGAATTCATTGGTTATCTGATCCTTTAGGGGATTTGATTTCACTCCCTCTATCTCAGATTTCGAGTATGCCTTCTTCTTTCACAAGAGATTCAGGATTGGGTGGTGGGTATGTCTTAGCTATCCCACTGGTTTCTCCTTCTCCTTCCTCCAGATTACAAGATTTTCCCTCTTCTAAATGGTTGAGGGGTGGAAGATATGTGCTTTGAAAGCTTTGCTCAGTCCCTTCAGTTTTGTTATGAATATCAGCATGGGTTGCAGTTGGTGAAACTGCCACCTGATGGATTCGGGTAGATCCTTTTCTAGGTCCAACCGAAGCTTGATGATCTGCTTTTCGAATGATGTCCTCTATGAAATTGCTTCTTCCAAGGAGAACTGAGCCCTGGGCTTTGGTAATTTTTGGTGGGGGTTTTGGTTTTTCAAGATCTTTCTTCTTAGTCATACACACTTCACACACAAAAAAGAAAATCAAGAAAGAAAAACACCTATGCAACCTCTTACTGCGTCAGCTGGAGGTAGGTGTTGGCATAAGCATCTTACTTATTACTTGCGTAGGTTCTTACCTTCCATCTTCAATACCTCATCCTCCAGAGGCACAATCTATGTTACCTTTGACATTCTTCCTCGGCAACGATGCCAAAATGTTGGGCTCTAAAGATGTCTAAAAATAGCCTTAATTTAACATTAATTTATCAACCCGAGGATTCATCTTTTATCTCAAAGAATATCGGCAAAGTCTATGCAAATAGCTCGTAGAGGCTGAAATCGTGTAGTGAAAGCAAATCTGAGTTTATCAACAATCAAGTTCCTCAAACATTCACTAAATATTCTAGGAATTGAAATCTAAAGTTGTGCAATGGAAAGGAACTAATTAATCTATTGAATTCATTTTAAGAGAAGTAATTGAATCTAAATAAAGACTTGCAGAATTGACTATTATTATGAATCAAATTGCTGGAAAGAAAAAGGTGAATTACTCTATCTATGGAAAGAAACAGAGACTGTAATTCAATCGAAAAGAGACAATAATCATATTTCTATTGAAAGGAACAACAACTATATTCTAACAGAAAGGAACAACAAATGTAAACTAAGTAAAAGGAATGACAAATGTAAACTAAGTGAAAGGAACAACAAATGTGAACTTATGAGGAACTGTCACGCATCAAATCTCAGTAATAGGAATTGGAACAACAATCATCTAATGCTTCAGGAAATATCTATCTCTTGCAATTGACATGAAATCATCAACACACTTATGCATTCATTTAACTACTGTAAAAGAGAATCGAATCACAAAACAAAAATTGAACTGATACAATTACAGGTTGAATAGTAGCTCCTTCAGACTGGGCGCTTGGTCCTTAGAAGCATTACTATTTGAAATTCAGTATACAGAAATGGTAAAACTACTCAAATCTTTTATTAATTTCATAGTTGGTACAACATTTTACAAAAACTGCTAACGCATAGCAATTCTAAGTTCTGAGTTCTTGGATGCAATTCTTCTATATCTTTTCAATATCTATTTACCCCTTATATATTACAATAATCTGGGTAAATTAAGCTATCCTGAGGATCGAGAGATCCTTAGAATTGCTTTACTATTATAAAGTTACAATCTAAGAAACTCAATCATCTTCAAAACTACCTTGCCCCCTACAGTCCTCAACCTCCAATAGCTTGCGCATCTTCAAGATTTCCTTTGTTATCTTGGGTTAGACAATATTTAACCAATCCTGTAATAAAACCAGACAATTTCAATCATATTTTAGGATCTATGTAATATAACTTCAAAAATAACAAAAAAGAGTATATTATTCATTTTCTATTCTATTTTCTCCTAAATAATCGAAAAGTCAATCAAGATGATATCATGAAATGTGGGAAAAAGGAAGATATTTATACCTTTTTCATAACCTAACAGGCTCGGTCCCATATATTCCAGACTCCTTTGTGGAACTTTGCTCCCAGTAAGTTTCCCACCAATGTTTGACATGAGGGAGAGCCTTAAGGAGCGTGAAGGTGATCTTTTCTCTGTCGGAAAAATTGTGAACAGAGAAATAACCTTCTAACTGATTTAACCATTTGTCTAAGGCTTATGCATCTATCTATCCTTCAAATATAGGAATATCAAAATTAACTTGTACCTTGAAAGGCGAGGTGCTTCCAAAGTGGTCACTTGATGAATATGCATCTGTTTCTATCGGCAGGCGTTGAAGGATGTGGGAAAAATTCTCCATCATTTCGCCCCTCTGTCGCATGAGAGCTTGCTCAAGAAACAGACTGATAGGATCGTCTGCTCCGTCGATTTTCTTTTATTCCACCATTGAGGGTTTCTTGGGTGTGCGAGAGCGATTGTCTTCAAGAGAGACAAGATTGAGACCCAAATTTCTATACTCAGACCTCATCGGGGACATGCACTGAAAAAAACGATCAAGAGCAGCCTACTCGGATACCACTGATCTTGATTATTTTTGGCACGAAATGAGAATGAAGATATAATAAATAAATGCACAGAAATATCATAGATATTCAATAATATAACCGAAATGTATCAGAGATGAAACCATAAACACAGATATACAGTAATACATGTTTTCTATTAATGAAAGAAATGTACAGAGACTGTAAAAATACAGAGTCAAAGACTCTCTAGAATGGTGGCAGCTTATCTCTGAGAAGAGATGTGATGGCTACTCACATTCACAAGAAGATGATTATTAAAACGAGGCTCTAAGTGCCTTTTTAACATAAGGAAAATCCAAAACCCTAACCCCGGAAGATGAAAATCCAAAAGGTTTGCAGGCCCCGATGGGGGTAGTTGATACGTCAACTTCCTAGGGGCGTAACTTTGGCCTACGATCTCCGTTTGGGGCGCACGATAGCTTGTTGGAAAGATCTAACTGAGAAATACAACTTTTGGGTGAGAAACATTGATCAACATTCCATGTTGCTCCTTTTTTTCTCAAAAACCATCGTTTAGGGCCTCAAAATGGCCCCAGAAGTTAAAAACTACTAAAAATAGTAAATTACCAAAATTTCCAGAAAACTGTTTTGAGCCAGTTGGAAAAAGTGGGTGGCCGCCAATATCCACCTGGATCACTTTTATTGGTTGATGTATTGAGAGGCTGAATATTAGAAAGGGTTTGAATTCTAGATCATGTGAGGGTTATTATACTTGTTCATGAGTACACACACTTATGGAACATGACTAGAGAGAGATATAGAGTTTTTGGGTAATGGTTATGTATGAGGATGCATGCACAAGGTAAATATATAGTCTGGATACAGTGACAGGTTATAGATTCATGTGAAATAAGTTAAATAGGGTCAAAAAATTTCAGAAGAAAGAAAACCCTAGTTTTCAAAGAGCATACGTAGGCTGCATAACAGTTTGGTTGTGTACATACGTGGGTTGTATAACAGATAGGGTGTGTACATATGCATGTTGCAGAACTAGGGGTCATGCATCTATTGTATTTTGGTTGATACATGTTCAATTGAGGTACAAGTTGATTGCAGGGCAGTAGTACAGGTTGGTTGCAAGTCAGTGGTACAGTTTGGCATAGTTGTATAGTGGTATATCTCATAGTGATAGTGTGACATTGGTTCCATCATTCTACTTATATTTCAAGGCGGTTGGACGGGGCAAGGATAGGTGGTTGTAGCCACTTTCTGATTGTAGACGAATAAATTAGGGGGTTGTAGCCTCCTTCTGGTTGTATCCAGAGAATTGGGGAGTTGGAGCTTCCCTCAGGTTGTAGCCTAAGAAACTAAGGGGTTGGAGCCTCCTTCCAGTTGTAGCTAGAAAAATAAGGAAGTTGGTGCTTCCAATGAATGTAATTCTTCAAGACATATAAGAAAAAACATTATGTGTTTTTCTCTCGCTTTGGATTTCCACGTAAAAACACTGGTGTACTTGTATGTGTATGATTGCTCATTTTTTAATTGTTTATTTACTCTGCAATTTTTGGATGATAATACTACACTGATATAACACTTTCAGTATATGGTTAAAAAGGATTAAATTTCTCTATTATTGATTCACCCCCCCTCTCAGTAATCCAACAATTGGTATCAGAGTAGGTTCCTTCAAAAATCGATTTAACCACTGAAAGGTAGATCATGGAAAGGAACAACATGTATAAAAATGGAATACCACAGTTTGATGGACATAAGTATGCATTTTGGAGCAGAAGGATGAAAAAATATATACAGGCACATGGATTTGAAATTTGGCAATAAGTTGTAGATGGATACAAAGAACCAACAGTTCCACCGACAAATGAAAGAGTAATAAAAATCGGTCAAAATAATTCCAAATCCACAAATGCACTTCTGAATGATCTTTTTGAATCGGTATTCACCAAAGTTATACATTGTAAAACCTCTAAATGTATTTAGGACAAACTTCGAAATATTTATGAAGGAGATTCAAAAGTCAAAGAAGCAAAGCTTCAAACTTACAAAGGTCGGTTTGAACAACTAAAGATGAAGGAAGATGAGAATATTGTATCTTATTTCTTATGATTCGATGAAACAATAAATGCAATCATAGGATTGGGAGAAGAAATCAAAGAATCTGTAATTGTTCAAAAGGTACTAATATATCTTCCTATGAGATTTGACCCTAAGATATCAGCACTAGAAGAAAGAGCAGATCTAGACTCAATAAGCATAGACGAACTACATGGAATCTTCACAGCATATGAAATGAGAACTGAACAAGAAAATCCAGATATAAAAGAAGCATCTTTTAAAGCATCAAAAAGGTCAAATCAAAAGGGAAAGCAAAAAGAAAAATAACATAACAACAACAGTGACATCTCAAAATATTATGAAGGAGTGGCCAACTTCATAAGAAGATTGAACAACGGAACCAACGACAGATATAGAGGTAAGTTTCCTTTGATTTGTTTTAATTGTGATGGTATTGGTCATTTTGCTGACAAATGTCCTCATAATAAAAATAATAGGAATGATGAAAATTACTCAGAGAAAACAAACATATTAAGGAAAAATAACCACAAAGAAAGTTTTCAAGAAAATATTATGCACCAAAGAAGACATCACATCATCGGATGAAGATGAAGTTAGTGATAGTGAGACATAAAGAGTTCTATTCATGGAAGTAGAAGACTCTGACAAAGAAGACAACAAAGAAAAATATGCAGAGGCCGAAGAAGAATATGAAGAGGAAGAAGTTCACTATCGAGAATAATTGTTGTCTGTCATAGAAGTTATAAGAAGATAAAAGAAGAAAAACAAGAAGATACAAGCGGAACTAGACAAGAAAGAAGACACTTAGGTGTTGAGTTTTCAATAATCTAGGTTAAGCATGAAGTTCATCCCATTTTAGAATTTAACCATAACCATAAATGTTGTAGCAACCAAGATAACAAGAAGAAGCACCTTGCACAAGAGCACAAGAAGTATCCTGGGAAACCCTTCTCAACAAGGGAAGAAAACCTAGCCAAATCCTTTGCTATATTCTTCAAGAGAAAGACCTTCACCACCTAGATCAACCCTAGAACACAAGAGGGTGCTCAAACCCTATAACTCTAGTGTTTAAGAGAGGTGTGCACCTTTTCCAAAGAAGTGTATTTGCTGAAATTTCCAAACTCACATGAAAGATATGTTTCCTCAAAGGGGATTTTACCTTTACTTATACTAACATAATCTTGTCAATAGAATTGTTTATTGGAACAATAGGGTCGACCTCACTTTTCTTATAATATAATTAATATTAACCATATTAATTATATTTTACATTAATTTCCAGTTACATTAAGGTAGGGTCGACCTGTACCCTTTACATTTACAATTAGGGTTACAGGCATGTCTAACTCTTGTAAAATATAGCAAAGGATTTGATACACCCACTAGTGCTCATCCACTACGGGAACATCCATAGGGATGTACATATCTCTGGCTCACTACATTACATAGGAGAACCAGATATTCACACATTCACCTGTGCTCGTCCACAGGTATGTCCACTCTACAGATCTTCTTACCTGCCTCACACAAGAGAATCATCTGGAGTTTTCTCATCAACTTTGTTGCTCATAGGAGGATAATACATAATATTCATTACTGTTCACATGATGATGCACCCAACACTTTGGGGTTTCACACATTCACCTTGTGCTCAGCCACAGGAACATATAACTCAACAGATTGCTTTTCCCACTGGATAATCATCTGGAGTTCTTCTCAACTCTCTAAATGGAGGAGGTCATCTCTACGTTCCAACTCAGTCTCAGGCAGTAACCACGTACTCTTCTTAGCATCTTTCTCTCAGGTTTGTAAGCTGAGAGAAAGACTCACATTGTTGCAATGATCCAAATCTCACAGGTTTGTAAGATGGAGAATGTCTCACATAGCTGCAATCATCAACACTATGTCTCATCTAGGAAGGCATTCTTCATCATGCCAAGTCTCACATGGATGTACTCTGAATTTTGTCTTGGCTGGGTATTCTCCACCAAGTTAGTTTGGTGAAGATGTCTGCAATCTTCTCATGTGTAGGAAGGTATTGTATGTGTACGATTTTCCTTTGCATCATATCTCTGATATAAGGATATTTCAACTCATCATGTTTGATCCATCAGGAAGCACTGGGTTCTTTAAGGATATTTTCACACGGATCTTGGTCATGATTATAGGATACATCTTATGGTCAAGTAAATCTGTCAGAATCTTATGAAGCCACATTTCTTTGCACACACGATGCTATATACACTGCCTCTGTGGTACTCAAGACCACAAAGTTTTGTTTCCTACTGTACTAGGAAACCATGTAAAACTTCACAATACAACATCAACCGAATGTGCTCTTCCGATCCACTGTACTTTTCTTCTCAATCTAAATTGGCATATCCCAGGTCATATCTAACTGTGCCTTATATATATCTCAATACATGTCTTTCTTGTTGTCTTTCTCGGTTGACTCATGACATGACTAAGCACATTTAATGCATGGAATGAATCAAGTCAGGTGTTAAGCAGATACATCAGTGATCCAATTAGTTGTGGATCAATATCGTCTGAATCATCATCAATATTCTTCTTTAAATCTATTATGGTGGATTTTGAATTCTTTCATACTTAATTTCTTTAATATTTTCACTATATATTTTACTTGACTTAGGAAAATCTCATTGGTCCTCTGTCATACTTCTTGTCCCAAGGAGTAGAGAATCATACTCAAATTCTTCATCTCATATTCAAAAGTCAAGGATTACTTGTATCCAACAACAATTCTTTCTGAATAAATCATCAGGATCAGGCTCTTGTCACCAACACTATAATGATATAGGTTTGGATTAGCAACACTCTTGCTGAAATCCAAACTCATCAAGAATATATCTATCTGATATAGTTTCCAACTCATGGATTATAGTATGGATGGAAGTGTATCAGGTTCATTGGATCAAGTGTCTCATCATAGAAAACTCCCTCTGTTTGTGAGAAACCTCTGGCTATATATATTGTTTTGTATTTCTAAACACTTCCATCAGTTGCATGTTTGATCTTATAGATCAACTAGGAAGTTACTACATACTTCCCTTCTAGTTCCTGAATAATATCTTATGCATCATTCTTTAAGATATACTGGGATTCTTCTTGTTATGGCATATTTCCATACCTATTATCTTGTGGATTCTCTAGGACAAGGAGGTTCATCATCAATAAGGTGTCTCATAACTGAAGGATATCTTTGAATATTTCTTTTACTTTCTCAGGATGTGCCTTGAGAGGCTTGTATGTTTTCTCTGCTTCTTGCAGAGTGATTCTAGGTAGGCCTTTTATGCCTCACTTCAATATCTATAACCATATCAACTAAAGAACTTGGATCAACTGGAATAATGTTTGTCTCCCTCTGAACTGTTGAAGGGGGAGAAAGTATTGTTTCACTGCCAATCTTCAAATGAGATTCTTTGGGTTTGCTTGAATGGATATCTCTTCTTCTTAAGGACAACATATATGATTGTCTCGTATAATAATAAATCAATATGGTTTGGACTCCCATACCAGGGATAATGGTCCAAGTCTTTGAGGGTTCACATACTAGGGATTTATTCAAAAAATGAAATCAACTATAACATTTGAAATCAATTGGTTTACCTGGTTTGTAGTCATGATTTAGTTTTAGAGGAAGTACTTCTCCTCTCTATTTTCTTCATTCTTTTAAGGTGGGTCTATATCAATGTCAGCGGTGGAAGCTTATTATCTTCCCTTCTTCCTGGTTGGAAAGTATCTTGCATAGTGTCCATAGTTGTCACATATGAAGCACTAAATTTTTGAAACATCTCTTCTTTGATATCCTGGATTTGATGAAGACTTTTCACCTTTAAATGTTTGCCTGAAATTTCTTTTGAATTTTCCTCCCTTCTTTGTATGAAGTGAAAGAGCATGATTGTATTCTGAGGAATATTCCACTCCTCTATTTCTAAGTCTAAGTTCTTCTTGAGTACAATATGTCCATAGATGATCAAAGGTTGGTAGACCTTCTCTTCCACTGACACTCTGAATGAAAGGCTCCCACGATTTTGGAAGATTCTGGAGAGTGGTTAAGAGAAGTTCTCTATCAGACATGGTTTCCCCAATGGTATCTAGTTGTTCCTTAATCTCTAATAGATTCATAAAGAAGATGGACACTGAATCACCCTTCGTCATCTTGGTACTTTGAATTTGGATCTTTAGGGTAAGAGATCTGAAGGTGTTGTCACTTTCAAACATTCCTTTTAAGGATTCATACATATCATAGGTTGTTTTTAGGTTGGCAATCTGAGGTAAGAGGTGGTCTCTTACTGAGTAGATGATTAATTTTCTTGCTTTGACATCTTCTTGCTTTCTTATCTCATTCTCCATATTTGTAGTTGTGGTTGGTAGGGTTTTAGTTGTCACATCCAAGAGGTCATATTATTCAAGAGTGACTAGAAGCCTTGATTTCCAGGAGCTGAATTTGATTGCTCCATCAAGCCTATCTTCTACTAATGCTTTGTTCTTCATTTGATTGGTTTCTTCAAATTCTCGCCAATTGGATTTTGAAAACCTAATGATTAGTTTGAATTAGAAAAATTGGATTATATTGGACTTATGACTGCCAACAATCAATTTGATAGTATCACATAAATTCTCGTTGATTTAGGAAAATGTTTCTTCAGAAACCCAGAATTAATATCCTGCAGGAAATTTCGGCACCCTAGAAACCCTAGGGCCAAAAATCAAAATTTATTGGAATTTCGTTTTGAGATCTTTTGGATATGCGTTGGAAGATAACGTACTCTTATACACCAAAATTATCCCCAGTGTCCAAGTATTGAGGGCTGAATCACCACTGAAAGGAAGGTCGTACGAAATTTTCTGGAAACACTAGAAGGGTCATACGGTTCTGCATAAGTTGTGTTGAGACTTGGTGGATTCTTATGCAATGGGTTCTTTCAAGACCTATGCTCTGATACCATGTTGAGTTTTAAATAATATAGGTTAAGCATGAACTTCATTCCATTTTATTATTTAACCATAACCATAAATGATGCAGTAACCAAGATCACAAGAAGAAGCACCATGCACAAGAACACAAGAAGTATCCTGGGAAACCCTTCTCAACCAGGGAAGAAAACCCATCCAAATACTTTGCTATATTATTCAAGAGAAACACCTTCACCACCAATATAAACCATAGCACACAAGAGGGTGCTCAAACCCTATAAATCTAGTGCCCAAGAGAGGTGTGCACCTTTTCCAAAGAAGTGTACTTGCTGAAATTTCCAAAATCACATGAAAGATATGTTTCCTCAAAGGGGATTTTACCTTTACTTATACTAACCTAATACTGTCAACAGAAGTGTCTATTGGAAAAATAGGGCCAACCTCACTTAACTTATAATATAATTAATATTAACCAGATTAATTATATTTTACATTAATTTCCAATTACATTAAGGTAGGGCCGACCTGTACCCTTTACATTTACAATTAGGGTTACAGGCAGGTCTGAATATTGTACAATATAGCAAAGGATCTGATACACCCACTAGTGCTTATCCACTAGGGGCACATCCATAAGGATGTACATATCTCTAGCTCACTGCATTACACATGAGAACCAGATCTTCACACGTTCACCTGTGCTCGTCCACAAGCACATCCACTCTACAGATCTTATTTCCCACTGCCTCACACGGGAGAATCATCTGGATTTTTCTCATCAACTATGTTGCTCAGAGGAGGCTAATGCATCATCTTCATTTATTTTCACATGATGATGCACCCAACACTTTGGGGTTTCACACATTCACCTTGTTCTCAAACACAGGCACGTCTAACTAAACAAATCATTTTTCCCATTGGATAATCATCTGGAGTTCTTCTCAACTCTCTGAATGAAGGAGGGCATCTCTACGTTCCAGCTCAGTCACAAGCAGGAACCACATACCCTTCTTAGGGGATTTATCTTAGGTTTGTAAGCTAAGAGAAAGACTCACATAGCTACAATGATCCACATCTCACAGGTTTGTAATATGGAGAATGTCTCACATAGTTGCAATCATAAACATCAGGAACTAGAACAAATGATCACAAATTTGAAGGTTCAAATAGAAAAAGATAAAATAATTGAAGAAGCACTCAAAGAACAGCTAGAAGAAAGAGATAGGATCATTGGAAATTTGTAAGCAGAGATTGTCACATTAAGAAAGGATCTTCAAAAGAAAAATATCCAGAACAACTCAAAAGTTTTGGATGACATTATCAATAGTCAAAAGCCCCATCATGACAAGTTCGAACTTGGATACAATCTGTCAAAAAAGGGATCAAGCTCCAAAACAACAAAACAAGAAACATATCCAAAAATTTATGCAGAAACAATCAAAGGGGATATGAAGACCTACACAAAATATTACAGGGACACACCTCCACTGCAAAGATTTAGATTTCAGAATCAATGACCGACATATAGGCTTCAGGAAGAAGAAGGATTCATAAGAGCAACTCATTTCAGAAGATATTCAACTCCCAGGTATCAAACTATCTTTTTTGGTTTATTTTCTGCATGTAATAATTTTGTACATAAAGCTATGAATTGCAGAGATAATAGAAAGAACATAAACAACTTTGAAAGTTATACACAAAAGGGTTATACAAGAAGGCCCAATGAAACACAGAGAAGAAGTTACAACAGGTTTGAATCATTGAGCACTGAAGTGGAATACTGCAAGTATAACAACTTTGGACACATGGCCAAAGATTGAAGATTGATAGTTCCTCCTAGAGAACCACAACAGAACATCAACAGTCATAGACAGGAACCTCATAAGAGAACATGGACAAGAAAGAAGAATCAATATAGAAATGAAAAATGCACACTCGCTCTACAAGCTAAGCAGAAGAAACATGGTTGGTATGTTGAAAGTGGCTCCTCAAAACACATGATAGGTGATAAAGAGAGGTTTCTTAAATTAATAAAGGAAAGAGATAGATCAGTCTCCTTCGAAAATGATGATTCAACTAAAATCATTGGAAAAGGCACAGTCAGAATTGGAAACAAGAATACCAAGGTAGAAAATGTTCTACTAGTAGAAGATATGAAAAATAATCTTCTAAGTGTGATTTAAATGTGTGACCAAGGTCATAAATTTACTTTAGATTCACAAAAGTGCGAGATAAGAAAATAAGGTTCAGGAAAATTGATTGCAACAGCTGCAAGAACTTCAAGCAACATATATGTACTAAGTGAAATTGGAAATGAAAAGTGTCTTATAGGAAAGGAAGATGAAATTTGGCTATGGAACAGAAGAATGGGTCACATATAATTTGATAACCTTGTCAAAGTTAACAAAAAGGAAGCAGTTAGAGAAATTCCCCAGATTACGAAACCACCCAATACGTTATGCAAGCATTGTCAACAAGGAAAGCAAACAAAGATTAGATTTAAATCAAAAGAATATTCAATGACAAGACCATTGTAAATTGTGCATATTGATCTAGTTGGACCAACTACAAGGGTTTAAAAGGTGAGAAATATTTTATGTTATTCGTTGATGATTATACAAGAATGACTATAGTTTTCTTTCTCAGGAATAAGTCAAAATCTTTTGAAAACTTCAAGGTCTACGAGGAAATGGTTGAAAATGAAATTGAACTGGATTATTTTCGGCACGAAATGAGAGCGGAGATATAATAAAGAAATGCATAGAGATATCGCAGATATCCAATAATATAACAGAAATGTATCAGAGATGAAATTGTAAACACATATATACACTAATACATGATTTATATTAATGAAATAAATGTACAGAGACTGTAAAAATACAGAGAGAAAGACTCGCTAGAATGGTACAGCTTATCTCTGAGAAGAGATGTGACGGCTACTTGCATTCACAAGAAGATGATTATAATGAGGCTCTGAAGGCCTTTTTACAATA
This sequence comes from Picea engelmannii, assembly GCA_009831015.1. NCBI lineage: Eukaryota > Viridiplantae > Streptophyta > Pinopsida > Pinales > Pinaceae > Picea > Picea engelmannii. The sequence continues at coordinate 146,415 of ML810880.1, forward strand.
AACTGGAATGCCAAAAACCCTAGACATCCAAAAACCTAACCCTAGGAGATGAAGCGCCAAAACTCATGTGGGCCCCGTTTGGGTAAGTTAGTACATCAACTTCTCGGGGTCGTAACTTTTGCATGTGATCTTTGTTTTAGGCATATGATAGCCCGTTGGAAAGGTATCATCGAGGAGATTAATTTTGGGGGCTCAATCATGCCTTCAAATATCATTGAGAATCTCTATCCCGAAAAACCTTCATTTAGGCTCTCAAAATGCCCCGAAAGTTAAAATTGTTAAAAATAGTAAATTGGCAAAATTGATAGAAAACTATTTTGAGCCAGTTGAAAAAAGTGGGTGGCCACCGATATCCACCTAGATCAGAAATGGATTCAAAAATGGATTTAAAAAATGTTTGAGATCTAATAATGGAGGAGAGTTCACTTCAAAGGAATTTATGAACTACTACAGCAGGCATGGAATAAAAAGGCAATTCTTTGTTGCTAGGACACCTCAACAGAATGGAGTTGTTGAAAGAAAGAACAAGACAATATAGGAAATGGCTCGAACAATGTTAATGGATTCCAAATTGACAGATATATTTTGGACACATGCAATGCATACAACGATTCACATTCAAAACAAAGTAATGCTCAGAAACACCACTGAAAAAAATCCCTACGAGTTATGGAAATGAAGACCAACAAATGTGAAGCACTTCAGAGTATTTGGAATAAAATGCTACATCAAATGAGAAGATGATAGAATGGGAAAGTTTTAATCTCGTGTGGACAAAGGAGTACTTGTTGGTTACTCAAGTACAAGGAAATCATACAAGTGTTACAATTTGAGGTTGGACAAATTTGTGGAAAGCATCAATGTAACAATTGATGAAACAGGTGGACGAGAATTAAAGGAAGAAGAAAATGAATCAATGGGACGACTTTACAAAGAAGAAATAGAAGATGAAGAAGAAGTAGAAGGGGAAGATGAAGAGGATCAGATAGAAGTAGAAGAGCAAGTTCAACAAATGCCTCCAAAGAAACCTAGAAAACGAGTACAGAAGAATAATCCTTCAGATCAGATTATCGGAAACAAAGATGCAGGAGTCGAGAGTGGAAGAAGATTCCATTCACTAGAACAAACACACCTAGCACTCTCATCTACGATTGAACTAAACAGTTTTGAAGAGGCCAACAAGCATTAATTTTGGAATAAGGCCATGGATGAAGAATTGGATCAAATAGAGAAGAATGAAACTTGGGAATTGGTTCCAAGACCAAAGAATAAGAATGTGATTGGCACAAAGTGGGTATTCATAAATAAATTGAATGAAGATGGACATGTTACAAGGAACAAAGCTAGATTGGTATGTAAAGGATACGCATAAGTTGAAGTAATCGACTTTGAAGAGACATTTGCTCCATTTTCCAGAATGGAAGCAATCTGATTGCTCCTAGATTATGCATGCTCCAATAATATTAAAGTGTATTAGATGGACGTGAAATCAGTTTTTATGAACGAGAAACTTAAAGAAGAAGTCCACATTGAAGAACCAGAAGGATTTCAGTTGTCAGAGAACACAGATTATGTGTGTAAATTGAATAAGGCCTCATATGGTCTAAAACATGCTCCTAGAGAATGGTACTCTAAAATGGATAAATATTTACAGCAGGCATGGTTTAGAAAAGGAAGTGCAAACAACAACCTCTACATCAAGGTAACTCAAGATAATATTTTATTAATTGAAGTTTATGTTGATGATATTAATTTTTGGGAGTATTGATGATAGGTTAAGCTAGAAAGTTTTAAAGGATATGCAGAATGAATTTGAAATGTCAATAGTTGGAGAATTATCCTTCTTTCTGGGTCTTCAGATATGTCAAAGCAACCAAGAAATTTTTATTTCTCAAACTAAGTATATCAGAGAAATGCTAAAGAGGTTCGGAATGGAATATTTCAAACTAGTTACCACTCCTATGCAAACCAGTTGCAATTTGAGAAAAGATGATGATTCAAAGTCTACAGACCAGAGGAAATACATGTCAATGATTGGTAGCTTAATATATGTGACAACATCCAGACCATATGTAATGCAAGAAGTTGGACAGGTGGCACAATTTCAAGCAGCACCAAAGGAATTACATGTATTAGCAGTGAAGAGGATTTTCAGATATCTCAAAGGAACATAAGAGTTTGGATTATGGTATCCAAAAAGAAAGGATCTATCACTTATTACCTACACAGATGCAGATTGAGCAGGTTGCATTGAGGACCGACGAAGCACCAGTGGAGCAATGTTCTACTTGGGTAATTGTTTAGTATCATGGTTAAGAAAGAAACAATCATCAGTATCCTTATCTATAGCCGAGGCGGAGTATATTGTAGCAGTAGCATGTTGTACACAAGTTCTATGGATGAAAAAAATTCTGACAGATATACAGGTTGAGTATGATGAACTCATTCCAATATATTTTGATAATACAAGCACCATCAGTATCTCAAAGAACCTGGTGATGCACTCCAAGATGAAGCACATTCCAATAAAGTATCACTTTCTACAAGAACAGGTTGCAGAGAAGAACATCTGAGTTGAATATGTGGGCACAAAAGAACAAGTGGTAGACAAATTTACAAAAATGCTTGCAAGAGAATCCTTTGAGTATCTTCGCCAGAGACTCAGAGTAATTTCTACTCCAAAATGAACTCTTTTGAATGCTTATCTTATATGTCTTATATCTACACGAGGAAGCACCATAAAGAGGAAAGTTCATGTCGGGAGATCGGTTTGAGGAAGAGTTCAGTCAGGGGGAGTATCCCCAAGGATAGTTTAGTTAAGAGGAGCAACCCCATATGGAAAGATACCTTTGCCATTGATGAAAAAAGGGGAGAGATTTATCAGATGCATAGCATGGAGGCATGGTTCCAGGGGAGCGATGGTCACAGGGGGAGCAAGAGTGATATGACTTCAGTATTGCATGACATGACTTCAGTATTGCATAAGAGTGTTGCCATCAATGCCAAAGGGGGAGATTGTTGATTAATTGGGTTGGTTGTCATTGATGTCAACCCTTGAAGAAATTCTGGTAGTGAATTCCAGTAGCACAAAGGTTTGGGTAATGGACCCAATTTTGTTTGATGGATAATGGTATGAGTTTTGATATATTTGTAGGTAAGACTATTCTAGATGTATATTACATGTCATGCCATTTTTTTTGGTATGTAGAACATCACATAACTCCTCACAGTTAGAGAGTTATGGCCATGTGAAGTTGGAGAACCCTCACGAGTCATCTAGAAGCCCCCAAAAGTCAAAGTGTTTGCAAAATAAATTATTTAAATAATAAAGTTAATGGAGAACTCCTTAAAATAAGGAAAGTGGGATGCTACATGAAAGTATAAATAAGAGGCAAGGCTCTCTCATTTAATCACACTTGAACATATTGAATATCTTTTGTTGCGTGAGGCTTATTGCAAGTACTCATTGATACATCTGAAGTTGCAAAAGTCTGAGGTAGTACGAAGGGTTGACAGTGAAAGTTTTAGAATTGCAGCGAATACTAAAAAACCCTAATTTTAGAGGCGTACGCGGGCTCATGGTGTATTAGGGTGTGTACATACGCAATCTGGCAGTGTATTAGGGTGCGTACATGTGGGTAAAGCCATGGAAACTTGAGAATACGAAGATGTAGAGGTTCTAGATTCTGAAATCAAGCTCCCAGGAAGGTCTATAGTGCTCAGATACATCATATCTATCCATTGGTTCAAAAGGTATGTCTTATTTATATGAATAGTTGGATTTTGATGTATGCATGAAAAATGGTTATGGAGATTTGAGGATTCTCCCTATAGAGACTAGTGGTTGCATGGGATCTTTTGTATAAGTTGGATCTATAGAAATACAGTGCTAGTATATTTATCATTGATACTTCTTGTTAGAGTTGAGGCACATCTTGTATTTCTTGGCATATGGCTAAGGGTTTTTGTGGTACATGGTTGAGATCTTGTATTGGTTGATGTATTGAGAGGATGAATATCATAAATAGTTTGAATTCTAGATCATGTGAGTTTTATTATACTTGTTCATGAGTACACACACTTATGGCACATGACTAGAGAGATATATATATATTTTTGGGTAAAGGTTATGTATGAGGATGCATGCACAGGGTACAGATACAGTCTGGATACAGTGACAGGTTACAGATCTATGTGAAATAAGTTACAGAGGGTTAGAAGTTTTCAGAAGAAATAAAACCCTAGTTTTCATAAGGCATGCGCAGGTTGCATAACAGTTTGTTTGCATACATACACAGGTTTCATAACAGATAGAGTGCATACATATGCGTGTTGCAAAACTACAGGTCACATATATGTTGTATTTTGGTTCAATCATGTCCGTTTCAGGTACAAGTTGATTGCAGGGCAGTAGTACAAGTTGGTTACGGGTCAGTGGTACAAGTTGGCACAATTGTACAGTGGTATATCTCACAGTGATAGTGTGATAGTGGTTCCATCATTCTACTTATATTTCAGGGCAATTGGACGGGGCAAGGATAGGTGGTTGTATCCACCTTTTGGTTGTATTCATAGAACTTAGGGGGTTGTAGCCTCCTTCTAGTGGTAGCTAGAGAATTGGGGAGTCGAAGCTTCCCTCAGGTTGTAGCTTGAGAAACCAGGGGGTTGGAGCCTCCTTCTAGTTGTAGCTGGAAAAAAAAGGAATTTGGTGCTTCCAATGAATGTAATTCTTCAATACATATAAGAAAAATCATTTCGTGGTTTTCTCCCGCTTTGGGTTTCCATGTAAAAACACTAGTGTATTGTGTATGTGTATGATTGCTCATTTTTTCATTGTTTATTTACTCTGCAATTTTTGGATGATAATGCTACACTGATATAAAACTTGCATTATATGGTTAAAAAGGATTAAATTGCTCTATTACTAATTCACCCCCCTCTCAGTAATCCAACAACCTAAGTACGCCCTTTTAAATTTTTGCAGAGATAATATTTCGGCTTTTTATTTAGGTTTTCTATTTTTTATTTCTGGGTTGCTACTCTTTTTTATCTGCATATGCTCTTTTCCCTGCACTCTATGCAATCTGGGAAAATCAGAAATAGAACAGAAATGGTTTTCATGTCTACGTATGCTCTTTTTCATGCACTTTGTGTGATCTCGGTAAGTCGGAAATAGAGGGAAAACTTGCATTTTTTAGGTAAGCTAACCAAGATGTAATCATTGATGACGTCGAGAAGTGAAAATTGTTTTTCTTTTCTGAAAAGAGTTTTTTATGAGCACGCTCTCCAAGGCCATCTTCAACAACAATCCTCCTAAACAATATAATATGGTTTTCACTAGCTTACTTGATTAAAAGTTAGTTTACATAGTAAGGTCTTGAGTTCAAGTCATTTTTTCATTACTTTTTTTTTTTAAAGTTCATGCATTCATTTTAAAATGCATTTCAAGTAAGTTATAAAAGTGAATCACTATTAAATAACTTTAATATTTTATTTTAAGTTATTTTGCATACAAATTTCATTTACAAAGTAACTTCATTGTAAAAGTGATTCTCGTTTATTCTATAAAAGTGGGTCACTTCATAAGTAACTTATTTAAAAGTGAGCTTATAGGGATAGTTAGGAGGAGCATCACCATGTGGACCATCTTCTAATTTTCACGTGGCTCTTTGATTATCATTTATACTTTTTTTCACAAGGGCATAAATTTCACATCCGAAGTTTGTTTTTAGTGTCATTTTTTATTAAATAGCTTATTTTTTCGAGATCTTTCCATCTTTTTATGTGTATTTTAATATGGCATCTCCTAGTGATATTTTGTTTACCAGTACCAACAAATTCTCATGGAAATCCCATATGGAGGATGTATTAAGAAGTAAAGGATTGTACCGGATTACCTTGGGAAAAGAACAAGAATCCACTGATGATGACAAGTATTCCAAATGGATTAATACGAATGACGAATCTCATGGACTAATTAGAATGCCCATCTCTCATGATTTAAGGTTTCACCTTCAAAAAATTGAGAGCCCAGATAAAACTTGGGAAAATATTGAAGTTGTGTTTGGTAAAGACAATATTGTTCGAGCTCACCAGTTGGAAAATCAGTTAATGACTTTAATTCCAAATGACTTTCCTTATATTGAATATTACTTGTCTAAATTCAAAACACTTAGAATTTTGTTTATAGAATGTGAACTAGATATAAAGGAAGATCGATGCATATATGCTATTCTTACTAAGCTAGGTAGTGCATATTCTATTTTTGTAACTATCTTTTATGCCACTAGGGAAGCTCCAAGGAGTGCTTATAAAAATCTCACTCTTGAGTCCTTTTGTGATTCTTTGAGTCGAGAACAAGATAAGTTTTTTCAACTTGGACTAATAATCACTACAGATACATCCAACAAAGCCTTAGTGGTCTAGCATAAAGATAAATCCAAGGATCCCAAGAAGCAACATCCTCGCCACAATAGCAAGCAAAACAAGGGTCCAAAACCCTCTCCACCATCCTTTGCTCATAATGGTGACAAAGGAGAGAAATCTAAAAGTAAGAATATTGGTGACAAACATTGAAACTTTTGTGGAAAAAATGGTCATGAGGAGTCCAAATGTTTTAAGAACATGGAAGCTTTAGAAGTAGCGATGAAGAAGCACACCATCAATATTGATTCTACTTATTCTTGTTCTTCTCATGGACATGCACTTTCTTCTTCTAGTTTCTCCTTCAATGCAATGTCTACTTCTTCTGATGAGTGGTTTATTAATTCTGCAGAATCTTATCATATGGCTAAGAATAAATCCATATTTTCTACTATAAATGAATGTGCCACCAAGAAAATATTTGTTAGTGATGATAGATCTCTTAGTGTTGTAGGTTCTAGAAAAAATCAAGTAGATAATATTCATTTCAATTATGTATTATGTGTTCCAAATATTTCCTACAACCTTTTATCAGTATATCAAATCACTCATTCGGGTGATAGTAAAACTGTAGAGTTTTCACCTCACCAAGTTATAATCAAGGATCTAAAAGATCCTAAGCATGTTCTTGCAACTAGAATTGTTGATGATGTTACCAGGTTGTACAAGTTTGATCAATTTAGATCATCTTTTCCATCAGTTTTTGTTGTTCATAGTGATGACTTGAACAAACTTTGGCATAAGTAGTTGGTCATCTAATCTATCGCTCATTGCAACAACTATGTAATCAACAAATGGTGACCAGTCTTCCTCTTTTTTATTCTAGAGATAGTGTTTGTGCTAATTGTGTTCTCAACAAACATTATCAAAACAGTTTTGACAAACGCCCCTCTTGGCACACCTCGACCTCTTTGTCGCTTGTTCACAGTGACTTGTGTGGTCCACTTTCTTCTCCTTTTTCTGGGTGCAAGTATTTATTAACTTTCATGGATGACTTATCTAGACACACTTGGGTTTACTTCTTAAAACTTAAGAGTGAAGTGTTTGAAAACATTTTGTCCTACAAGGCCCTTGTAGAAAAACAATATGGTCATCAACTTCAAAGGTTAAGAAAAAATAATGGAGGAGAATATGTGACCAATAATTTTACAAGCTACTGCATTGCATAGAGCATCCAAATGCAAGACATTGTTCCATATACACCATAGAAAAATGGTGTTGTTAAAAAAAAGAACCACACATTAAAATAAATGGCCAATTGCATGATCCAATCTAAGGGATTAAGTCTAAAGTATTGGGAGGAAGCCATTAACTATGAAAATTACATAGTAAAACCCACTCCCACAAAGGATATTTAATGTGTATTTGGAAATGTATCTTGGGCTCACATCCCTAATTAGAAAAGGAAATCATTGTAGCCTAAAAGTGAGAATTTTATATTTGTGTTGTTATTTTGAAGATGTCAAAGGTTACAGACTTCTTCAACTACATTGTAATGAAATTATTATTAGAAGAGATCTTAAATTTGATGAAAATATCTTGGCCTATGAGCCCAATTAGGCGTTTTTTTCTTCTTCAACCCGCGAGCTATCTTCAACATTTTTTCCTTATTATATTCTTATTATGGTTTCTTCTTTAGATGATGATAAAGGTGAGGATGAAAATCCACCTCTTCCTTCTCACCGTCCTCTAGATTAGTCCATTGAACATGAACCTACACTAGCACCACCGCTTCCTACATGGGTTCATTCAACATGAGAATCAGTTGGTGATACTTCAGATCAACATTGGACATGTTCAAAATTTCAGCGAGCCTCTTCTCTTTTGGCTCAAGTTTCAGAGACTCATTATCCAGAGACATTTTCAAAAGCTTCAAGTCATCTAGATTAGGATACATCAATGAATGAAGAGTAGCATTATTTAATGGAAAATGATACGTGGGATTTTGAACCTCTTCCGAAAGGAAGAAAACTTTTCATATGTAAATGGGTCTACATAACTAAGTATGCATCACATGGAAGTGTTGAAAGACACAAGGCTCGATTAGTTTCAAAAGGATTCTCTCAAGTTGAAGGCATTGACTATAATGAAACCTTTTCCCCTGTAGCCAAAAT
>ML810881.1:0-25253 GCA_009831015.1 Picea engelmannii
ATTTTATCAAGATTTCCTTGAAAATTCAACTATTTGTTTTGGGGGTGATCAATTATATTAGTTGGGGATCTAGGATATCTACCACTTCTTATTGATAGACCTACATATGCATGTGAAGGTCCTGCAAAGGAGTTATGAAATTTATTCACAACTACTACAACTCTTGATAACGTGTTTAAGCAAAATGGGCAAAGTGAGGAACAAAAACATTTTCTTTATTTGCTAATGAATGTTAGAGATGTAATGTCCATTGCAGGTGATTGGAAATTACTAATGACACATATCGATTCTTGTTTGGATAGCTCCACTAAATATGTCATTTGATAAGGCCATACATTTGTTTGAAACAAACTATAATGTACACAATCATAATCAACCTCATTCAGGATGCTTAGATTAACCTATTGCATGTAATGTCATTGTAAGCATAAGAAACAACTATATAGCTAAATTAGACAAAAAACAATTATAATTTGACTTACTTATTATAGTTGGAACTAGGGTGATCCTTACATCAAACTTATGCTTAGATTAACCTATTGCATGTAATGTCATTGTAAGCATAAGAAACAACCATGTAGCTAAAGTAGAGAAAGAACAATTATAACTTGACTTACTTATTATAGTTGGAACTAGGGCGATCCTTACGTCAAACTTATGGACTAAAGTAGGTTTTATCAATGGTGCCCTTGAAGTTATGGAACAAACTATGCATAAGCTGCCCTTAAAGTGTAGGAACAAATATGCATAATCTAGATACTTCATCCTTGAAGCTTTTTGTGTATGTTTTAGTAAGATTTAATTAAACTATGTAGGTATTCCATGAGAGGATGTTTTCCTTTTTTCTATTCCAATTATACTTATTGAAAATAATATATTCGAAAGATACATGTACAACACGTTACAAAGATCTTCACAACCAATCAATCATTATGCTAAACCAATAAACCATTATGCTACTAGGAGACACTACTCCCTTGTGGCTTCCCACACAATAACCAACATAAATCCATTTAAAACTCGGATCTATCAAAGAGGGATCAAATTCCTTATGGTGTAATTTTTTTTTTATCATTTAATTCCATGTCATATATTAATTCCTTTATATTAAATGATTAAAACAATTATACTTTAAGAAATTTGATCTCTCTATATACTCCATACTTCATAAATATAAGTTTAAGATAAATTTACATTGTTTTAATTTTTAAAATACTATCATGTAAACATACATAATTATTTATTTTTATTTTTGTTATTATTAACCACATCCCCTATTAAATTACAAAACACCTTAGTACTTTCAATTCCATCATAATATGAACCAACACTCTAATAACGGATATAAAATAGTTAAGAAGCAAAAGAGATTTTATGGTTATTAAAAAATAAAAATAGAGTATATGGTGTTTCACACAACAATCTACAAAACAGTTTCCACATATTAAAAAAACTAACATACAATACAACCAATCAAAATTTAAATTACGTATAGAAAGCACTGCCCTTGTGGTGACTCGACGAAAATCATGGTATGTATTTATATCTAGACAATGCATGGACCCTAAACCTTCTACAAACATCCATTCTATTACCATACTAACGTTCACAGTACACACACTGCTCAACTCTTATGACAGTGGTAATGGCAACGATACTGGCTCGCCCAGCGCCACTACAATACTCGGAAGAGCAGAACCATGTCCTCCCACTCAGACCGCATTTAAAGTCAATCAATGCCAACAAGACGAAGCTTCGACACGGCAATGGCGTCTACGCATCGCTCAAAACGGTTCTTCCTAAGCAATCCACAACATCAATTTCTTTAGAAAGAGTAGATACCAACAACATACAGGGAGACTCCAATACCCACAATGCTCATACACTTTTGCAGATCTGTGCTCATACTAAATCCTTGTCAGGAGTCAGGGAAACTCATGCTCACATAATTAAGAATGGGATTGAAAATGTTATGTCTGTTGTAGTTAAACTTTTGGGCTTGTACTGCAAAGGTGGGAGTGTGGGGGAATCCCGTTTGGTCTTTGATAGAATGCCGAATAGAGATTTGTTTTCATGGACAAGCATGATGGGAGGTTACGTTAGCCAAGGGTTGTTTGAGGAAACTGTTGGATTGCTTTATGAAATGCTGAGCGCAGGGATGGAACCCGACAATTTTGTTTTCCCCAGTGTTCTGAAGGCATGTGCTGCCCTGAAATATCTGCAACGGGGTTTGGAGATTCATGGTTATGTAATTAGAAATGGGTTTGGTTCGGATATTGTTGTGGCCAATGCCCTTATAGATATTTATGGTAAGTGTGGGAGGTTTGAGGATGCACGCCAAGTGTTTGATAAAATGTCTCAACAAGATGTCATCTCATGGAATACGATGATTTCATGTTATATGCAAAATGGGCATGTAGACGAGGCCCGGGGCCTTCTTGAGCAGATGCAGGTCGCAGGCACTAGGCCGGATGTGATCTCGTGGAATGCTATAATCGGGGGCTGTGCTCAGAACAACCATGATTATGAAGCATTAGTGCTCTTCTGGCAAATGCAGCTGACAGGCAGGAAGCCAAACTCGGGCACAATTGCGAGTATTCTTACTGCATGCAGCAACCTAGCAGCTTTGAAACAGGGCAAGCAGATCCATGCTTACATTGTTAGAAGTGGAATTGGTTTAGACGTGTTCATGGGGAGTGCTCTTGTTGACATGTATTCTAAATGTTATAGTGTGAATGATGCTCGCCGAGTTTTTCACAGAATGTCTGAGAGAAATGAAGTGTTGTGGAATGCAATGATTGCAGGATATGCACAGAATGGACATGGAGAGGAGGCCCTGCAACTCTTTCACCAAATGCAATTAGATGGCCTGGAGCCGAATGTCATAACATGGAATGGAATGATTGCAGGGTGTACACAGAATGGTTATGATGATGACGCATTGGTGCTTTTTTGTCAAATGCTACTTGTAGGTGTAAAACCTGACTCCTTTACCTTTGGGAGTGTCTTTACAGCCTGTGCCAGCTTAGTATCTCTGGAAAAAGGCAAAGAGATACATTCATGCATAATCAAAATGGGGTTCGAGTCAGATGTTTTTGTTGGGAGTGCCCTCGTAGATATGTATGTTAAATGTGGAAGTGTAGAGGCCGCATACCAAGTCTTCCGAAGAATCTCTCAAAGAAATGCTGTCTCATGGAATGCAATGATTGCAGGATACGGGCAGAATGGCCAAGTTGATAAAGCCTTAAGACTCTTTTCCCAAATGGAAATGGCAGGTGTGAAGCCAGACATAATCTCATGGAATTCATTAATTTCAGGGTACACTCAGAATGGAAATGGGAATGAAGCACTGAAAGTCTTCCATCAAATGCGACAGGCAGGTTGTAAACCTAACTCATTCACGTTTGTGAGTGTGCTTCCTGCTTGTATCAATTTAACAGATATCGAAAAAGGGAAGGAGATCCATGCAGGTATCATCAGAAGTGGAACAGAATCAGACGTGTTTGTGGGGAGCGTCCTTGTAGACATGTATGCCAAATGTGGCACTATAGAGGATGCAGAGAAAGTTTTTGGAAAAATTTCTCGGAAGAATTTGGTCTCATGGAATGCAATGATCTCAGGGTATGCCATGCATGGAAATTGTCAAATTGCCCTCTCTCTCTTTCACCAAATGCAGGAGGTAGGCTTGGAGCCAGACCACATCACCTTCACCAGTATTCTGTCAGCGTGCAGCCATGCAGGCTTAGTGTATGAAGGCTTGTTATATTTTCATGGCATGAAGCAAGACTATGGCCTTATCCCTAGAGTGGAACATTATGCCTGCATTGTTGACTTGCTTGGCCGAGCTGGTCAGCTTGGTGAGGCATGGCTCTTCATTGACAAGATGCCATTAGAACCTGATGCTCATGTGTGGGGAGCCCTGCTTGGAGCGTGCAGACTTCACTGCAATGTAGAGCTAGGGAAACGTGTGGCAGAACGCATTTTTTCTATAGAGCCTCGGAGTTGTGGAAATTATGTTCTGTTGTCAAACATCTATGCTGCAGCTGGCAGGTGGGATGATGCAGCAGAAGTGCGAAAATTGATGAAAGACAAGGGCCTAAAAAAGGTTCCAGGATGCAGTTGGATTCAGGTTAAGAATCAATTGCATACATTCTTTGTAAGAGACAAATTGCACCCCCAAAAGAAGGAAATCAATGAAATGCTAGAAAAGTTATTCAGGCAAATGAAGGAAGCAGGTTATGTTCCTGACACTAATTTTGCACTGCATGATGTAGCAAAGGAAGAGAAGGAACAGATTCTTTGTGGACACAGCGAGAGGCAGGCCATTGCTTTTGGGCTTCTCAATACCAGCCCTGGGACACCTCTCCGAATTTTTAAGAACCTTCGTGTCTGTGGTGACTGCCACTCTGCAATGAAATATATCTCCAAGATTGCCGAGAGAGAGATTTTTATGAGGGATGCCAACCGTTTCCATCGTTTCAGGGATGGTTTGTGTTCTTGTGGAGATTATTGGTAATACTGATACAAATAGTAACAAATTAAACTTACATACAAAAATCATTCCAAAACCATGCTGAAGTGGGCATTTGTCTAAGGCATGTTCCCAGATAATACAGCCTGAGAATCCCACAGCCGCTTAGCCTGGATAATCACTACAGCTCACAGATCCTACATTCCACGAGATCCAAACAATAGCCACCTTGGTTATCCGCTATCACAAGAGTGTTGCTATTGCTAACAGGGATGGAATTTGGAACCTGCGTCCAATGGATTCTCCACTTTGCCATTAGATGAAAAGCTCATGTCCATTTTAGGAGTCGATCCTGTATACTAATGTAATGTTCCCAAGCCAATATGCCAGGAACATCACGGTTTTGGGTGTCTTTTTAAACTTTAATTGAGTGTGGCATTTCATAAACACTTTGCTGATTTACTTGTTTTCATGTGTTTACTTGCAGGTTGACCTCTTGATTTCGGTCTTAGGGTTTATGTTGATGATTTATATGTGTGTTTGCAGCAACAGATAAGAAGATAAAGCCATGAAACATACATCAACCATATGCAAGATCAACAATATAATAGATACCCAAACATGATTCAGATCTGATCTTTATTCATAATAATAAGAACCTGTTACAATGAAGATGTCGATCTGGAATGCACATCAGATGGCTAGAAGATAGGAGCGGCTACAAAATGCTCCAATAGAAGACTACAAGCCTCCAAAGGCCGAATATCCAATGAAGACCGATGCAAGAGTAGATCTGGGTCGTATGAGTGCCAAACCCCCAAGTTGGAAGATGCCACGCTCTAGTAGAAGACTGAAACCCTCAATAATTCGGCCCTACCGTCAAAGACCTCCAAATGCTATGCTAAAGATGCCGAACTATAGATCGGGATGAGTAGAATCCTCTCCTGAAATCTCGAACCGAAATACCAAGGGAAACTCCTCCAAATGCTAAATCCTCCAATTGAGTTGCGCCCTCTTGAAACTGCCAAACCCTATAATTTCGACCTTGATGAAGGAGGCCTCCAAATGCCCTAAAACTTGCTAGAAAGATAGATCGGGACACTGCAAGTCACTAGGTGAAGTCTCAAGGTTAGATCTAAAGTATAACCCCCCCAAACGGAGTAGATCTGAATCTCAAAATTGCCTTCCTTCTCTCCAATTTGTCCAATGCATCCAATAAACCAAATGGCACATGAAACTCCTCCTGAATGCACTAGATCTAATGTCCAAGCCCCTGCAATGAAACCCCAGGTGCTAGAATCTGCCAAAGCCCTTCCAATCCCTTGGAACGAACTTCCCTCAAAGAATGGTGCGCCCCCCTTGCTGGAAACCCCCAATGGTGCGCCCTCCTTCTCTTCTTGTGCCTGTGGCTGGTGTAGAACCCTCCTACACTGATGTAGATCCGAACTAGAATGGTGTGGGAGAGTATTGCGTCTCCGAGACCAAGCTTGGGACAAGCTAGGTGGAATCTTTCACCACTGAATCGTCCTCTAGGGTTTGTTAAGTCAAAACCCTCAAAACCCCTAAGGTATGGGCTCTCTAGCTAGAAGCCAGATATCAAAATGATAAACATACATGAATGAATGAATAGAGGCCCTTGCCTTTCCTTTATACTTCGTGCTCACCTTCTCTCTTCAAAGTGACTTTCATTTTACTAATATTTAATTAATTAATTAAATCACTTTAATTACTTAATTAACCTTTTTACCTCTGAAAAGTGCCTTATCTCTCCTTGTGGCTTCCCTGGCCACTAAAAGTCACTTCTCACCATCACATCCTGTAGTGTTGCTCCTCCCGATTCCAATGAGCTATTACACTGAGAGGTTCATCCAAGTAATGTGCCCAAAATGACCTCTTCAGTGAATTTAATTAACTTATAGCTCAAAATACTCAAAATCATGGAAATCGTCGAAATGCAACGAAACCAAAGCCAACCTGTGCGAAATGGATTATAATGATGAAATGGGATGAACAATGCAAGCCGGACCCCAAAATGCCTCTCAATAATTCATGTACTCGCTATAACATCCATCTAGCTACTCTGGTCATCATAAACCTCTGCAATGTAATGATGTCCCAAAGTGGGGACATTACAGTCCTCCCTGCTAGAAAATTGCTTGTCCTCAAGCAATAACCAAATCCCCTCAAGTATAATACCAGGGTCCCATGTCCACCTGTGGGATACATAATAGACCCCGTCCAAAGATGAACTATCACGCACTCTGCCCCCTGGGTCCCATATCAAGACATGAACTGCAATATCCTGTGAAGCATAGTCATGAAGTATAGCAACTCTGTGAACCTCCTGCGCATGACATGCGGTCTCATCCCAGAATGAGTCCATCCTCCAAGTCCCTACCAAGATCAATACGGCCTCCATCAACTGTACATGCTGATGCCAGGATGAAGTACTGTAAGACCTCCATGAGACACCCTCAAGAGATGTGCTCTCCCCAACACTGAATCTCAATGGAAAGTCAAAACAACTTTCCCCTACAAAGGTCCACTCGCCCTTGTCAGTCAGAGAAATGCTCAACCCTGCAATCCCTAGATCCCATGCTAATCTCTGTCGAAGATCACCATGTTGGCCCTGCATTACTTTGACCATGAGTGTCTACTCCCTGCATACATACTGGATCCCTCTCTCCTGGATCCTCAAGTTGAAATACCTGTGGCCATTGGACTTGTTATCCAGAAACTGCATCCGTAAAGACATCTCTGTGGAAGTAGTACCTGCCCAACCATCTCTATGTCCGATCATGATGATCAAGAGTGAAAAGCTGCCTCGCTCCATTGGACAAATCCCTGTAGGCCCACTCCAAACCAACCCCTGGTGGAGTATGTGGCTCTTTGGCACAACCTGAGTCATCATGTAGTGAAACATCCTGCTAACCACATGAAATCCCAGATCCCATGGCAGACTTGAAAGTTTATCACTTACAATCTGCTCTGACTGCTTCTG
Organism: Picea engelmannii; assembly: GCA_009831015.1. Taxonomy (NCBI): domain Eukaryota; kingdom Viridiplantae; phylum Streptophyta; class Pinopsida; order Pinales; family Pinaceae; genus Picea; species Picea engelmannii. The sequence goes on from ML810881.1 coordinate 7,473, forward strand.
TGTCAGACTGATCACTGTCGGAAGTCCTCTGTGCTCATCTGCTATCATTTGGCCTATGATGCTCACCATCACGCACCAAGTCTCCACTGGCTACCTATGACGATCCACCTCTATCCGACTGGATGTTGTAAAAACACTCATGTCAGGTGATCTCGGTCTAGCCACTCCCAATGTCCTCAGCCACTGTTTATCTCTCCTCGTGTTGTTGCCTATGATAAACGTGTCAGGAAAGGCTAACAAAAACATCTATAGCTAACCGTAGGACTGAAAAATACCACCTGTCTTGGTCAATCCCAAGGATTCAACCAAAAGCACGTCTACCAGTACCCATGATAATTGCTCGCCTGTAGTCATCACTAAACCCCAATCATCAGATACAACCGGAAGTAACTCCTCTAAGTGCTGCTCAACCAACCTCCATCTCTCGTCTCCCATGCAACTGCTGAAACGATGAAGGTGAGATCTCATAACTACGTGCTGCTGCAAAGGAGTGACATTTGCATACTCCCTTAAGTGTGTATCCTCCATGTAATCCCATACACCTGTCTGAATCTGACTGCATATCTCTGCATGTCTCTGTGAGCTATCACTCATCACTGTATGCTCCGACATACTCATGTCATCTCCCATAGACTCATGCTGCATCATAGATCCTGGGCGTACTGTTGGATCAACCTCTATATGGAGGTTAACCGCTCTCGGAACACAAATGGAAGTGTCCTCTATCAACTAGTGCTCCTCTGCTAGACCACCAACATCCCCTAGCAATGTGATTGAATGATATATCTGAGTGTACACTAAGATAGATGAAGTGGATCTCTGACAAATCTCCTCAAGAGGCTCATCTGTCCTAGACTCTGATTCTTGAAGCGTTGTCTGTGTGCCTCTCAAGAATCCACGAGTGCTCTCCAACTCCTGAGTAAGTCTGTCCACCTCCAACTCTTGCTCCCTGATAGCCTCATGATACATATCACCATTCCTCAATAGGTAATCCCTGTCAGTCAACAACTGCTGGTAGTCGGTCCCCATCATAGATACTCTCTCCCTGAGAGTATGAAAGTCATCCATGGAAAATCCCTCATCTGCCCTAACATGTGCCATTGATTCCCTCCAACAGTACTCTGCCACCACTGCATGGGTGTCATCAATGCGTCTAGTGGTTGCCCTGATCATATCCTCGCTGACTCTCAGTTGTCCTGCTAAGTGGTGCGACTCATGATCATAGTCATGCTGAGGTGCCACCTCATATCCTTCACTGCTAGTGTCAACTATGGAATCCCCAAAAACAATCTCTGCATAAGGTAATGTGTTGAACTGCCCACTATCTACTGTGTTGTTGGGTCCTCCTGTATGCCACTGCACCCCACCACTAGATGTTATCTCCCTCTAAATCACATTGTATCCTGTATGAGCAGCCGTATCCTCCTGTGCACTCACCCTGCTACTGTCCTCTGCACCTGGATCCCATATCAATGTGTCCAGATGTGTGCTATGGTCATCCTGACTAATAAAGAGTGCATCCTCATCAATACGGGCCGATCCTAGAAGTAAGTGCCCCATCAATATGTCAGTATCCACAATTTGCTCAACTAATGGAGTCTCCAAAAGTGGTGACTCCATCTCCTCATGTTGATCTATATGTGTAAGGTCCATTGTCTCCAAATATTGTCTCTCCTCCTGGGTCTGTGGATCCTTATGTCCATGGTGTGCATCCCTCACACTAGGCTCCTCCATCATATCTGATATGCCACTGGTATCTTCATGTGATGTGACTATCGTGGGTGCCTGAAAGGATGACACATGTGTCACGACCCTCATAGGGATCTCATAAGATCTAGGTGCTAACACGTCTGAATCCCCACTAGTGTCTCCACTCTGCTGAGGTGCAGGGTCATCAACGCCATGTGATATGTCTGCTGAAATGCAAGTGATGTCATCCTGCTCCTTCGACTGTTTATCCACTACACAAGGGTCACCATCCTCCCCAAGCATGCCATAATCACCAGTGTCTACAAGTGTGCAAGGGTCACTATCCTCTTCAAGCATGTCAGAATCACTAGCCTCTGTGCAAGAGTCACTAGCATCATCACCCTGCTCTACATAAGCATCTAGCTCTAGCTCTGTGTTCTCACACACCTCATCATCACTATCATAGTGCACTTCAATAATGTGCTTATTACCCTTACCCCTACACCTATGATCTGGTTCCCAAGGCACCTTGCAACTGTAGCAAGGTTGCCTGCTCCTAATGGGTGTGGGGTTTCTCTATTCTTCCCTCCTAATGGGCATGGGGTTCCTCCAAAAGGCTGCTCTGTTTTCCTTCATTTCGTTGACCCAACATGTAATCTCTTCTTTGCTCCAACTAGGATTTTATAGGATAAGAACCATTGGAATGTTAATAGCCCCTTGAAATTCTCATTGAGGTTTTCATATTCCCTCTCACACTCCACAATCCTGGTAATAATATTCATCTTCATTGTAACTCTGCTAATCCCCACTGGCTAGAAGGAATCTAAGCTTTGATGTCACTGTAATGTTCCCAAGCCAATATGCCAGGAACATCATGGTTTTGGGTGTCTTTTTAAACTTTTACTGAGTGTAGCATTTCGTCAAACACTTTGCTGATTTACTTGTTTTCATGTGTTTACTTGCAAGTTGACCTCTTGATTTCGCTCTTAGGGTTTATGTTGATGATTTATATGTGTGTTTGCAGCAACAAATAAGAAGATAAATCCATGAAACATACCTCAACCATATGCAAGGTCAACAATATAATAGATACCCAAACATGATTCAGATCTGATCTTTATTCATAATAATAAGAACCTGCTACAATGAAAATGCCAATCTAGAATGCACATCAGATGGCTAGAAGATAGGAGCTGCTACAAAATGCTCCAATAGAAGACGACAGGCCTCCAAAGGCCGAATATCCAATGAAGACCGATGCAAGAGTAGATCTGGGCCGTATGAGTGCCAAACCCCCAAGCTGGAAGATGCCACGCTCTAGTAGAAGACTAAAACCCTCAATACTTCGTCCCTACTGTAAAAGACCTCCAAATGCTATGCTGAAGATGTTGAACTATATATCGGGATGAGTAGAATCCCCTTTTGAAATCTCGAACCGAAATACCAAGGGAAACTCCTCCAAATGTTAAATCCTTCAATTGAGTTGCGCCCTCCTAAAACTGCAAAACCCTATAATTTCGGCTCTGATGAAGGAGGCCTCCAAATGCCCTGAAACTTGCTAGAAAGATAGATCGAGACAGTGCAAGTCACTAGGTGAAGTCTCAGGGTCAGATCTGAAGTATAACCCCCCCAAACAGAATAGATATGAATCTCAAAATTACCTTCCTTCTCTCCAATCCGTCCAATGCATATAATAAACCAAATGACACATGAAACTCCTCCTGAATGCACTAGATCTTATGTCCAAGCCCCTGCAATGAAAACCCAGGTGTTAGAATCTGTCGAAGCCCTTCCAATCCCTTGGAACGAACTTCTCTCAAAGAATGGTGCACCCCCCTTGCTGGAAACCCCCAATGGTGCGCCCTCCTTCTTTTTCCGTGCCTATGGCTGGTGTAGAACCCTCCTATATTGATGTAGATCCGAACTAGAATGGTGTGGGAGAGTATTGCATCTCTGAGACCAAGCTTGGGACAAGCTAGGTGGAATCTTTCACCACTGAATCGTCCTCTAGGGTTTGTTAAGTCAAAACCCTCAAAACCCCCAAGGTATGGGCTCTCTAGCTAGAAGCCAGATATCAAAATGATAAACATACATGAATGAATGAATAGAGGCCCTTGCCTTTCCTTTATACTTCCTGCTCACTTTCTCTCTCCAAAGTGACTATCATTTTACTAATGTTTAATTAATTAATTAAATCACTTTAGTTAATTAATTAACCTTTTCACCTTTGAAAAGCATTTTATCTCTCCTTGTGGCTTCCCTGGCCACTGAAAGTCACTTCTCACCATCCCATCCTGTAGTGTTGCTCCTCCTGATTCCAATGAGTTGTTACACTGAGAGGTTCCTCCAAGTAATGTGCCCAAAATGACCTCTTCAGTGAATTTAATTAACTTATAGCTCAAAATACTCAAAATCATGGAAATTGTCGGAATGCAACAAACCAAAGCGAACCTGTGCAGAATGGATCATAACGATGAAATGGGATGAGCGATGCAAGCCGGACCCCAAAATGCCTCTCAATAATCCCTGTACTCGCTATAACATCCATCTGGCTACTCTAGTCATCATAAACCTCTGCAATGTAATGATGTCCCAAAGTGGGGACATTACAACTAATTTATATTTGGCTCGCTCTTTTACAGCTTCCATCTCACTTTATTCCTTAAACATCCAATCCATTCCATAACATCCTCAAGGAGTGGAGGTTAATCCAATGGATTTACCCTGCAACTTTTCCTCTGGATGGATAAACTAATCCAAGCACAGTCCATTCTCATTTAATTTTCAAAGAATGAGTACTTGTCCATTTTATGCTTTGACATTTCTCTCAAAGTTGCATAGTTTTTCCTTTTGTTCTACGCAAATTTTCTTTAATAATTATTTTATGCAACCTATACATCCCTACCAAACCGTGTAAGGAAAACTATATAAGCAAACTAATCTTAGTGAAAAAAAAACAGATGTTCAACAATCTAAGGAGACTTTAAAAACTCAGAATAACTTAGTTATACCATTCAATGCACTGGTTGATATTCAATATAGTGCTTGTATACAGAGAGAAATATAGGCTAGTATTATTTAAGAAGAGACCTTGCCCTCAAAATACATATATATCTAGCCAACCCCTCTTGAAGTTTTTTTAACTCTAAGCATTAGTATACTCCAAAATCCTGTATGCACTTAAGAGACATATACTTGGAACTACACAAAAGAAATGTCTTGGCATATTTTTCTTAAAACATTGTTACAACTAAATAATTTGATTTTTTTCTATGGAGTTTTCTTCTGGAGGTTATGCAATGTAGAAGATTTTATTTATGAAGTCTGTAATGACGTCCCAGCCAAGTGTTTTATGAGGTCTTTGTGGAGAATGATACCCCAAGTGCTCATGGCATCCACGACCATCACATCTAAAAAGAAAGGGGCACTAGGACAAGAGTCAAAGGCAACTTCTAGCTCCTTAATGACTCCTCTTGCAAAACCACCTCCGGCATTTGGTTGTGAAAGGGTCAAACCTAATTGTTGCATGGTTTCCTCTATGATGATGTTGGTTGAAGCATTTGGGTGCAAGACACAGTTATGGAGGAAAACGTTGTTGATTTGGAGAGTGACGTAGAAGGGTGTGATATCACTATGTTTTGAACTAAAGTTTTCTACTTGATGGATAAAGGGGGGAGCTTCCTCGAGAGGACAATGCTCAAAGGTTTGTGATAGAGAAGATTTCGTTTCCTCCTCCTTGTCTTGGCAAGGTTCAGACTCTGTGGGATTTTCCTGAAAAGAGATATCCTGCACATTGGTATGGGAAAAACTCCATTTCCTTTTAGGAGGTGTGAGTTCAACTTCAAAGATTTCTGAGGGTTCAGGTTCAGCAACAAAAGCGTCACTGGTGTTCCAAAGGTCATTATTGCATGAGAGGTTGACCTGATAGATGTAGTCTTCGAATTCAAGATTCCTCTCAATCTGATAGGCTAAATCCTGTGCTTCTTCCAAGGTTGAGGGTAAACTGCAAGAAACCTTCCAATGAATTCAAATAGTGTTTGAGGATGGCTTCCTCTGAGTTGAGTTTTGGCTGAACTTGTTTAAGGAGAAGGTTAAACCTATCACTGAAATCCCTAACGCTCTCATAGGAACCCTTGCAGATATCAAGGTACTGAGACTATAAGTCTTGTGTGTGTTCATGATTGAACAACCTTATTTTGAAGGCCCTTTCCAGCTCTTCAGGAGTTTTTATGGCTCCCTTTGGGAAAGCATCGATCCAAGTCTTGGCATCCCCCACAAGAGAACTTGCAAAAATCCTCATAAAGACATCGAGATATTCTTGACTGGTTTGATGAAATTCAAAGCTATCACAGAAATGAGTCCAATGTGAGTTATCGGAAACCCTTTTTCCTGAGAAGAGGGGCAACCAGGAATTTACATCTTTTGGGAAATCATGCAAACTGCCTTGGATGTTACTTAGGTCAAAATAACTGAAAGCCTCTGGGTGAGACCACTTGTGTGGATCAAGTGGAGGAACAGGGCTTGCAGGGATGATAGTTTCCACAGTAGAGGGGTTTGAGTACTAATGCCCACTACGGGTCGTCATTGGTGGAGTCGCCAGATAATTTACTTGAAGCTATCAAAGAAAGGGAAAACACCTTAGTGGAGTCACTAGGTAAGCTTGTAATATAAGGCTCTGAGGCAAGGATTACCGAAAAAGGTTTGTCGTTTGAGGAGAATTGACTCAGTGTTCCCCGACAACAGCACCAAAATGTTATCGCATAGTTTGTAGCTAGGAGAAAAGGCTATAAGATAGAAGGCCAAACTGGCGTAATAGGAACCAATCCCACCCAATGTCACCACAATGGGATGGTTCTTTCTCTTTAGGGAGGTTAGGCCCAGGGGAGATGTCCCTGGTGACCTGGGGTTTTGAAGAGGCAAAAGGATAATAAGACAAAGATAAGTTTCCCCTCTTCACAAGTCACCACCAATCAGATATTCCTGGCTAAACAACAAATAATGAAGTAAAACCCCCCCAAAGAAGTGTACCTACCTGGAACAAGCAACAACAAACTGATATGTGCAATCTAATTCAATGTGTTAGTACTTCATATGAGTATTTGATAAATATATATAAGCAATTATGGCAATAAATATTGACGAAGTCAATGTTTATCAATATAGAAATGCAAGTAATATCACTTCTTCAATAAATGTTGGAATAACGTGGTATTCAATACAATAAATCAACACATCATTCAATTAATGCCTTTAATCATTATCCAATTGCTCATAAACAAATCGATGTTGCACTAATGCTGTAATAGCATGAGATGACTGTTGCGCTTCTTTTGTCACCTAAACAAGCAAAACAGAGGTGCTTACAAGCTTAGTTGGGTTATCTAAGTAAGACAGTTGTAAAAGAAAGGGTTAGAGAAAGAAATATAAAAGAACAAACTAAGAAATAAACTAAGAAATAAAAGAACAACTAAACTATTGAGCATAAGGACATGCGAACAAAAAACCAATAAGACTCATGTCACCAATGGCAAGGATTATATTAGTGAAAGAAAACACCAAGAAGAAAGAGGACTATGGGTCCCTTCTTCCTCCAAGGGAGGGCTCTTGGACCCCCATAACTAAGCTCTTCTTACAACTTTGAATGAAATGGTGAAAGAATCCCAAGCTAATCCACTGAAGAGGTGAGATGGATTGCCCAATGTAATGATGCTAGTATGCTCTTGATGAGAATAGAGGATTCCCCAAGAGAATAACAACAACATAACCTTGCAAATGAATTCCATGAAAATGAAGTGCACCCATGGCTTTGTTTTATAGCACCACTTTGAGGTATTGTGCAACCAGCTTATAGTGTGAAAAGAGGCTATTTAGGGAATTTTTAGGTCTTTGACCAACCACCTAGTCGAATCCAGCCGAGATTTGGGTGTCAAATCAACTTGGAAGCTGAACCAGAAGTGGGTGGGAGGCCGACCAATCTCATAAATGCGTCGTTCTCAGATGTGCACGGCTTTTAGCGACCACAGTCCTGCGGTTCTGGATCGTGCATGTGGGCGCGCGCCCTGTGTAGTCATAACGCACCTTAATTTTATCACTGGTTGTATAGTTTTGGACCTTTTGGAAATGATTTTATGGTAATTTTGGTCCATGGGTGACCTCATAATTGTTTGTCGATGTTGGATTCCTGTAACCATTTGCGGACGAAATTTTAGTGATAACAGATTCCCCTTGATGGATGAGGTTAGGAGCATACGTATGGCCGAAATTCATCAATGTCTTCTTATGATATAAGGTGTCGAGAGAAGTAGACACAACATCTGTTTTAGTGAAGGAAAATGCACATAGTTGGCAATTTTTTCCAGAGAAGAAAAATGTGCATGTTCCCCAATTTCTTGTTGTTGCTATAATGTCATGTGGGACCTTAGGATTTAATAGAAATATTTACCATGTGTCCTCATTAGATACTCTGCATGCAGACACATGAGAAGATCGTTGTTGCTAGCAGTTTATTCCCAATACCCACCAGTTTGAATGACATAGATACTGCCACCATCCGACATAGAATATAGGCCTCGATGAGCTATCACCAACCTTTTTTCCATGAAATCACATAATGAAGACCCTCGACATTGGCCTCCATCCATTGCTCCATAATAATGCATGACACATCTAGGGCTGACGAATTAACCAAAATATCCAACCTCTGTAATATTTTACTCTTCAGTGGAGGCAAAGAGCACTTGCATGCAAGCATACCATTCTCCTCCAGGGCATTAACAGAGGGAGTGATGGCCCTATGATCCATTGTCTTCACTAGGATTTCCCCTCTCTCTCTCCACAACATATTCTCATCTATGATCACTCAACCGACACCCTAAAAAACTGGTTTGGTTGCCTCTACTATTGGACATCTGGAAAGCATGAATCCAAAGATAAGTTGCCCATATTTCAATATCAAAATATTGTATAAAGGGGGACCTACAGGAGCCCATGGCCTAGAAAAAATTCACAAAAAATTCTTTTGGATCCCTTGATGAAAGTTATATTATGAGTCTCCCACAAGTGAAGGATGACATATATGAAACATCGACACCAAGAACCCCTATTGTCCAGGGAGATATCATGGTTTCCAAGGGATCTATTGAAGGAGAATTAATTTCAACACAAAATATTTTCTTGGGAAAGCATTTCCAAGATGAAAACCTATTTCCTTCAATAATGACTCCTCCTGTTCCAGTCAAGGCATCAGGTCATAGCCAAGCTCACATTATGGCTGAAAAAAAATGACGTGAGAGATTGAGATAGAGATTCATAGCTCTTTTGGCTCTTATCCCTAAGTCAAAGTGTAAATGTGTTGAACCTACACATAATAGATCTAGCTAGAAAATACCACACATATTTGCAGAGAGAAATTGAGAAAGAAGAAGCAAGAAAGAAAGAATGGAAGAATTCTCATCAATCGTAATGAATAATGAATAATTTACACATGATATACTTTGTATAACTCAACCAATGTGCACTGGAGGAGCACCAATGCGCCATAGTGGTGGCCTAGAGTGATCTAGAAACACACCAACATTTACGAGAATGAACTGCTACCTAGTCTAGTCTCTCAGGTAGTTACAGGAGTGAACTGCCACCTAGCTAAGTTAACTAGTCAACTAGTCTTTAGTTAACTGACTGAACAAAGAGTAGTGAGGAGTAGATCAAGGAATCAAGGGTAATGCGCCAGTCTGGTGATGATCCCAAGGCAAGTGTGCATTACTATGGTGATGAACCCAATGTTTCATGGTGACAAAACCAATGCAACATCTAAACTCAACTCAACTAGTCAAACTGAAGTGTCCACTGAAAGAGAATATTCTCCCCTAAAATATAGGAGACTGGATAATGACTAATTATGACTAATAAACAAGGAAAAACCTTAGGAAAAATAAATCCTAGGTGTGTGTGAAGTAACTCCAACACTCCCCCTAAACATCACTATGGTGAAAATAAAGAATGGGTCCCGACAATGAGGCCATGTTAGGTACCCAAATACAAAATATACACTGAAATAAAGTGAGGAAAGAGGGAAAACCTCATGGGAAACCCCCCCCCTCAAGGTACAATGTATGTAAAAAGAATAACCACTGTTGCTAGGAAAATGTGTCCTTCACTCCAAGACGACTTCGCAGAGAATGGAACTTCTTCTCAGTAAAGGTCTTGGTGAAGATGTTTGTCGTTTCTTCTGCTGAATGACATAACTGTAGGTCAATGATCACCTTGTGTACTAAGTCCCGCATGTAGTGCATGTGGATATCTATATGCTTCGTCTGTTGCCTCTGAACTAGATCTCTGTAGAACTTCAGAGTGCTCTGGTTGTCACACCAGATGACGATCGACCGATGAAACTGAATGCCAACCTCAGTGAGAAAATGTTGTAGCCACATAGACTGAATAGTTATGTTAACTACCCCTATGTACTCTGCCTCGGCTGAAGATAAAGAAATGGCGGCTTACTTCTTGCTCGACCAACAGATAGGCCCGGAACCAAGACTTGGTGAGTAACCAGATGTGGACTTGCGATCAGTGCTCTCGCCAGCCCGGTTAGAATCGGTAAACCTGATGAGATCTAATGTAGAGTCTGTTGCATAATGAATCCCAAAGGTGATGGTTCCCTGTATGTATCAAAGGATACGCTTTGCAACCTTCCAATGTAGCTCATGCGGCTCCTGCATGAACATGGAAATTGCACCAACTGCATAGGAGAGGTCTGGTCTGGAGTGTGTGAGATACAACAAGCTCCCCACTAGCTGTCTGTACAGTGTGTTGTCAACCAATGGAGTCTCCCCGCCATCCTCAAGTTTGACTCCTGATAGGAAAGGAGTCAAAGCAGACTTGCAATCTGTCATGTGAAATCTCTCAAGGAGATCTCATGCATACTTGGCCTAAGACAGTTTAATGCTTGATGCATCCTGATTGATCTCGAGTCCAAGGAAGAAGTGTAGTGGACCCATGTTCATCATCAAAAACATGTCATGTAGAATCCTCTTGACGGAAACAATCGCTGAAGTCAAGCAACCGATGATCAACAAATCATCAACATACATAACTAAGAGTAGAAGTGAATTAGTCGTCATGAGCATGTAGACATTCGGGTCTAATTTACAACATACAAAGTTTTGTGACAACAAGTAGGAGTCCATCTTGGCATACCATGCCCTCGGATCCTGCTTGAGGCCATAAAGGGACTTCTTCAGTCCACAGACCAAATATGAGTTCTGCATAAATCCCTGGGGCTGCTCCATATAGATCTCCTCAGAGATATCACCATGAAGAAATTCATTCTTCACGTCCATCTGATGGACTTCCCATCCCTTGGTTTCCACAATGGCAAGTGCCAATTGTATGGAATCCATCTTATCTACTGGAGCGAAGGTCTCATCATAGTCAATGCCATGCACCTATTGAAAGCCTTTGGAAAAAAGCCTGGTTTTGTATCTGCTAATCTGTCCATCTACTGCACTCTTGGTCCTGTAGACCCATCTGCATCTGACAAGTCTGGTTCTCGAGGAGGGAGTTGTACTCCTCCTGCATGGTGGATTCCCAAAAGGGATTTCCAGTAGCCTCGCCATAAGACTGTGGATCTGAAGACTGAACCAAGAAAATATGCCTGGAGGGAAATGGTTCAGTGGCAGTGAGTGCAACAAGAGGCTCCTCAAAATCAGATCGAGTCCTCCTAGTATTGGCTGGATCACCAACGAGATCCCCTGCATCCTGAAGAGTAGTCTATGCCCACTTGGGCCTCTGATATGGCTCTGCAACTGCATCTGGATGCTCTAACTCTGCATCTAAATGTACTGACTCTGTATCTAAATCATCTGAGTCCTCTAAGTTGGAACTCTCATCTGAAGAATATTCGACATGTGCATGCTCATCATCTCAGGCAGGTGGAAGAATGAAGGTGTATGCATGCGGTTGCTTAGGTACATGCGAGACACTTTCTTCGAATTGGACACCACGCTCAATGATGAGTCGATCCAAGGAAAGATCAATAAGCCTATATCCCTTCACACCATCGGGGTATCCAACAAAAATACACTTAGTGCTCTGTGGATCAAGTGCCTTCCTCTCTTCAGAGGGAATCTGGGCCCATGCACATGAACCGAAAATGCGAAAGTGGGTCAGTTCTGGTTTGAGGCCGCTCCAAGCTTCATAGGGGATCTTATCCTTGACAAATCTATGGGAAAATCTGTTTTGGATGTATGTTTCACAATTAAGTGCTTTGACCCATAGTCTCTGTGGTAGTGACTTTGCATGCAACATGCAAGATTCCATCTCCTTTAGAGATTTGTTTTTCCGCTCAACAACTTCGTTTTGCTACAGAGTGTAGGGAACTGTATGCTACAACTGAATCCCTACCTCATGGAAAAGATCATGGATCTCATGATTGACATATTCTCCCCCGTTATCAGTTCGAATGACTTTGATCTTCTTTCCAGACTATGTCTCAACCAGGGCTTTGAAATTTTAGAGGTGTTGAAATACCTCGGATTTTTTCCTGAGAAAGTAGATCCATGTAAAACGTGAGAAATCATCAACAAAATTGAGAAAAAACCTCACTTTGTTGATGGATGGATGCGGAAAAGGACCCATAAGGTCACCGTGGATCAGATCTAAAGGTGCAAAATCTCTCTAAGACTTTCCTTTGTTGAATTTCTCTTGAGGGTGTTTTCCGAGAACACATCCCTCACATACTCCCTTGGAGAAATGGATGTCTGGTAGAACATCAACCAATATTTTCTTGCTAATCTATTGCATGTATCTGAAATTCAAATGTACAAACCTTCCGTGCCATATCCTACTATTTTCATCAGCATGAGTAAGCAGTAAAGGAGAATCAGGTTCAATGAATTCAAAAAAAGTATACAATCTAGACTGATGATTTACCTCATTGGTAGCAACCCTGGAGTTGGTTTGCATGTCATATATGTCCATGACATTTGGTGTGAATATGACTTTATTTCCAGTGCCGTAATTTGTCATCTGATACATGGAGAGAAGGTTGAAGAAAAGTTTGGGAACGTGCAACACATTCTCGAAGCTTCTATTGGTGAGTTCAATCCTTCCTTTGTCGGTGACTTCAACTGAAGATTTGTCCCCCATCAGAATAGGAGGACCTTTGCATGCATCCAATGAATAATAGACTGCTTTTGAGGTAGCCATTTGATGTGATTCTCTTGAATATACGATCCAAGCACCGGGAGAGGAGTTGATGGCAATCAAAGCATGGCTAGAATTGCCTTTCTTAGGGTTCTGATCTTATATCTTCTTCTTCTTGGCACCCTCAGGGATGCGATCTCCAAGGTTGTTTTGATGAAGTATTTGAGTCATTAGATCTATTTTTTTTTTCATGCATGCAGATTCCGGATGGAATCCTTTGTGTCAATACGTGCATTTCTCCCCTTTTCTTCCCTTTTCCCCTTTGGATTTGGAGGCATCGGTGAAGTGTTTTGTGCACCCTTCCTTCTTCGGATGTGCATGAGCTTTCCTTTTGTCCTTATCTTTAGATTTTTGATACTTGTGTCTGCCATCTTGCACAGTGAGTGCATGCGCCTTTGGGCCTTTGATTTTTCCTATGTTGATGAGTTTGGTTTGTTCTTGTGTCAGGGATTCGATAAAGTCCTGAAGAGAAGGAATCTTCCAGGTGGCTCCAGAGGTGAATCTGACAGAATGGAATGTGGATACGAATACAGAGAATTCAGGACCAATTTTGGAGAGAATGGTGAGAACCATTTGTTTCTCCTCCTTATATTTATCAACCCTGCAAGCTTTGAGTTGCAATAGTAAATCCCTCAATTTTGTAAAGAAATCTTGGATATTGTTGAAGCTCTTGGATCCAATGTGAGCAATTCCAACTCTAGCATGTGTCCCCTCATCTCATCCTATTTTCCAAAGAGCGCTTCCAAGGTGGTCCAAGCTTCAACAAGAGTCTTACAGGAAGATATGTGAAAAAGGAGATCGAGAGAAATAAGACTGCAAATTGTTCTGAGTGCTTCATCCATGCGATTTAAATACTTGGATTTTTCTATGGCTGATGTCAGTTCTGTATCTATATTCAAGGTTAACTTGTATAATCCTATGGTTCGGAGATGTATGGCTATTTTCTCCTTCCATGCAAAGTAGTTGTAAGGTGTAAGAATGAATTCTTTTTAGAAATCCATCTTTCTGTTGTTTTCAATCTTTTGTACCTGCAAAAACAATTTGGTGTAGCTTTTGCTTAGCAACCCGTCGGATTTGATACCATGTAAATGTGCTGAACCTGCATAGAATAGATCTAGCTAGAAAATACCACACACATTTGCAGAGAGAAATTGAGAAAAAAGAAGCAAGAGAGAAAGAATGGAAGAATTCTCATTAACCGTAATGAATAATGAATAATTTACACATGATATACTCCATATAACTCAACCAATGCACACTGGAGGAGAACCAATGCGCCATAGTGGTGGTCTAGAGTGATATGGAAACACACCAATATTTACGGGAGTGAACTTCCACCTAGTCTAGTCTCTCAAGCAGTTACAGGAGTGAACTGCCGCCTAGCTGAGTTAACTAGTTAACTAGTCTTCAGTTAACTAACTGAACAAAGAGTAGTGAGGAGTATATCAAGGAATAAAGGGTAATGCGCCAGTCTGGTGATGATCCCAAGGCAAGTGCGCATTATCATGGTGATGATTCCAATGTTGCATGGTGACAAAACCAATGTAGCATCTAAACTCAACTCAACTAGTCAAATTGAAGTGTCAACTGAAAGAGAATATTCTCCAGGTGGAATATTCTCCCCTAAAATATAAGAGACTGGATAATGACTAATTATGACTAATAAACAAGGAAAAAATTTAGGAAAAAGAAATCCTAGGTGTGTGTGAAGTAATTCCAGCACAAAGAAGGTAATCCTATTAAGAAGCACATTGAATAATTTTTTACTGGAATTCAAGAACCCATCTGCAATGATTACCATTCAACTTAAAACTGGAATTTCCCTTTTTAATTTATGAAAATCCACATCCCATTGTAAACTTGGGTTCCTTAAAAAGGTGGGTAGGAGCTTATACTTGCATTGGGACCACACTGTCTTGATTTTTATGCATAGAGATTGGAATTATGCACAATGTTGTCTCTTAAAATCATGTAGTTAACGTTGGTGTTAGGACCCTGTAATGTACTCTTTTGCTCATACCTTTTACTATCATTACACCCTTTTCCCACTCTTATTTTGGCCTACATTGTCGTATTAACCTATTCCCCCAAAGGTATTCTTTTCTTTGCCATATGTTTATTTGCTTTACATGTAATTTTACATTATTCTCATAATTAGCCATTAATTAGAAATACAGTTGCTAAAAAAGTGTGAACTGCAGTTAATACTATTGCTGCTTGAAGAATACGTTGCTGAAACAGTCAATAGTATTCCGTGGCTGAAACAGTCAACAGTATCACGTTGCTGAAATAGTCCACGACAAGCAGTGCTGAAACAACATTCAACATACAACAGTAACAGGAAGGAGCCGTCATTGTCTGCAACAGCCGTACCTTAAACCAACGCCCACCATCGCTGTTGCTTAATTGACCGCGATGCTGAAACAGTCAAGGATGCAAACCCCGTTGCTGAAACAACCCGCGATTCGCGATGCTGAAACAGTCAAGGACGCAAATCCCGTTGCTGAAACAGTCCGCGATCCGCGATGCTGAAACAATGCACAACAACAATAATAGAGAGGTAAATAAAGAAGCTGTTACACCAGTTGCTATAGCTGCACTTCAACCAGTCCCACTCCAACCATTGTAACTGTTGGAAAATGTTTATCAGGTAGCATATTCTTGTCATTGATGGCAAGTACAATAGTGAAGATGGCAGGATCAGAGTGTGCATCGATGAACAAACAAGAACAATGTAAGCTTGGAGGAGAAGCGTCACTGATCATTGGATCCCATCCAAAATTCTCGACGCCATGAGGACCGTCAGATCTGAATAAAGAGAAGAAGAGCATGCGCTGAAGAGAAGGATAGATCTCAGGCACAGGATCCGACCACC
The DNA here is from genome assembly GCA_009831015.1 of Picea engelmannii. NCBI lineage: Eukaryota > Viridiplantae > Streptophyta > Pinopsida > Pinales > Pinaceae > Picea > Picea engelmannii. The sequence continues at coordinate 23,239 of ML810881.1, forward strand.
GTTGGATCGAGGAAAACCTGCACGGTGTTTAAAGAACAAGGAGAAGCGGGCGTAATCGCGATATGCGAAATCGTGACTTAATCTGAGTCATCAGATCGAGGTTGAATCTGGACCGTTGATTTAACTCCTTATCAGAGTTTCGTAGATCGGGGCTTGAAGGTGTCGAGAACTCACACGGTGAAGTGGTGAAATAGCGAGAAGATCTGGGCCATAGGATCTGGAGGAAGTACGAAGGACCAATAGCCATTAGATATGGTGAAGCTGCAAGGCAGATATGATAGTCGTGGTCTGTTGGATCAAGAGGACACGTGGCGAAAGATCATCTTGTTGCTGACTGGAAAGTCAAAGGAACGGGGTTTTATCTTAGCCATCAGATCGAGGTTTGATCTTAGCCATCAGATCAAGGTTTGATCTTGACCGTTGATCCGACTCCATCTCAGAGTCTCGGCTATCGTGACTTGGAGTGATGAGACCCTTCATCACAGGAACTGCGAGATACGAATTCACGAAGAGATCTGGACCGTCAATACACCAAGATTCTAGACCGTTGATCTGAGCTCCATCTCGGAGCTTCGCCTATCGCGACTTGGAGTGACGAGAACCTCCATCTAAGGAACAAGGAGATGCGAGATCCGAAAAGATCAGGACCGTCATATCACCAAGAACGTGGATCATTGATCTGAGCTCCATCTCGGAGCTTCGCCTATCGTGAATTGGAGTGACGAGAACCTCCAACTAAGGAACAGCGAGATGCGAGATCTCGAAAAGATCTGGACCGTTGATTCATTGAGATCATGGACCGTCGATCAGGGTCTATGAAGATCATGAGTTCGCAGCGCCTTTTAGCGCAACCTGTTGTCACCGCGTATGGTAACGTGGAGGAAGGACCTAGTACAAATGAGCTCCGCCTCGGAATTTCGGAGCTTGTGACATGGAGAGTCAAGATGTCTCATCGAAGAATCTCCGAATTGCGAAAGTGCGAAACGGGCAAATAACGACAATACCCTTCAGAGTTAATCCAACGGTGTAGGTGAATTTGAACAAGATTGGAGGGCTACTATTGCACGACACAGTGAAACTGATAGTAACCATTGATGGTTTCTACCAGAGGATGCGAAGAGACTTCCGTGTGATTTCCAGAGGAGAAGAAGAGTCACATGGAATTTGCCAGTGGAATGAAGATGACTCGTGGAGGCGATTGACAGCTAGATGGGATTGAGGCTGTAACTGAAATAGAGAAGGTGAGCTCGACTGTCACAAGGAAGACGAAGAGTCTCAACTGCCAGAGAGGCTGAGGAATCTCATCATAACATCCAGTGATGCTGAATGCGTGGGAAAACCGCCAGAGAATTTGAAGAGTCATGATGATGATTAGACAGAGCACTCGAGAGGTGGAGCATAACGACGCGGAGTCAGCATGCAGAGGATGGTGAACATTGCATGCACAAGGTGCACAGAAGCTATAAATACACAGTACAGAGAAGAGAAGGTTGTTGTTGCTGTTGCTGTTAGAGGTTGCTGTGATTGTTGTTGATGAAGGTGATTCTTGTGTGAAGAAGGAGGAGAGTGCAGCAGCTGAAGAGCATAGAAGAGGAATTGTGCAGTGAATGGACATGGCACACAGAGCATAACAAGCAGAAGAACAAACAATTCAAGTGATGGGTGCAGAAAGGCAATGAGGTAGACAGAGCAATGAAATGCAGCAGAACAATGATGAGTCTGGTAAGCCATTGTTGAACCTCATATCACTGTAATAAGTTTCAGTAGCAAATATTCATATTTCAGGGTGGTTGGGAGGAGCTAGGGAGGACTTGTGTTCTCAAAGGTTAAAGTGGGTGCTTGAACACAGGGAGTTGGTGCTAGAAAAACCAGGGAGTTGGTGCTAGAGAAACTAGGGAGTTGGTGCTTCCCTCTAGTGGGTGCTAGAGAAAACAGAGAGTTGGTGCTCTCAGCAAGTTGCAGCTTGCAAAACTGAGGTTGTAGCCTCATTATGAGTTGGTGCTCATATGTATGAT
>ML810881.1:30707-58220 GCA_009831015.1 Picea engelmannii
ATCAACCACAGAGGAAGAGTACATTGCTGCTGCTACCTGTTGCACACAGGTATTATGGATGATTCAGACACTTGCAGACTTAGAGGTAAAATATACTGCACCGATCCCAATTCATTGTGATAACACAAGTGCCATCAGTGTGTGTAAAAATCCTGTCCTCCACTCTAAGACAAAACATATTCCCATAAAATATCATTTTCTGAGAGAGCAGGTCACCAATCAGATTTTTCAGGTCCATTACATTCCCACTACAGAACAAATTGCAGACATCTTTACTAAGCCCCTAGCCAAGACACCGTTTCAATATCTTAAACAGAAGCTGGGTGTCATTTCGTTTCACACCTAAAAAGTCCATCTTGTTAGGGGGAGTTTTGTATTGTTTGGAAATCTAATGCCTCCTAAAATTACTGCAATAGCTCAGGGGGAGCATGTCTCTTCTTTGACATTGATGTCAAAGGGGGAGAAAAGAATTCGGGTGTGGTGCCTTAGTTTCCATCAATGTCAAAGGGGGAGATTGTTGGCAAATGTTTAACAGGTAGCGTATGCTTGTCATTGATGGAAAGTACAATAGTGAAGATGGCAGGATCAGAGTGTGCATCGATGGACAAACAGGCACAATGTAAGCTTGGAGGAGAAGCGTCGCTGATCATTGGATCCCATCCAAAATTCCCGACGGCATGAGGACTGTCAGATATGAATAAAGACAAGAAGAGCGCATGCTGAAGAGAAGGATAGATCTTAGGCATAGGATCCGACCACTGTTGGATCGAGGAAAACCTGCACGGTGTTTAAAGAACAAGGAGAAGCGGGCGTTATCGCGATATGCGAAATCACGACTTAATCTGAGCCATCAGATCAAGGTTGAATTTGGACCGTTGATTTAACTCCTTATCGGAGTTTCATAGATTGGGGCTTGAAGGTGTCGAGAAATCACACAATGAAGTGGCGAAATCGCAAGAAGATCTGAGCCATAGGATCTGGGGGAAGTATGAAGGACCAATAGCCGTTAGATATGGTGAAGCTGCAAGGCAGATATGACAGTCGTGGTCCGTTGGATCAAGAGGACACGTGGCGAAAGATCATCTTGTCGCTGACTGGAAAGTCAAAGGAACGGGGTTTGATCTTAGCCATCAGATCGAGGTTTGATCTTAGCCGTCAGATCAAGGTTTGATCTTGACCGTTGATCCGACTCCATCTTGGAGTCTCGGCTATCGTGACTTGGAGTGATGAGACCCTTCATCACAAGAACTGCAAGATACGAATTCACGAAGAGATCTGGACCGTCAATACACCAAGATTCTGGACTGTTGATCTGAGCTTGATCTCGGAGCTTCACCTATCGCGACTTGGAGTGAAGAGAACCTTCATCTAAGGAACAAGGAGATGCGAGATCGTGAAAAGATCAGGACCATCGGATCACCAAGAACGTGGATCGTTGATCTGAGCTCCATCTTGGAGCTTCGCCTATCGTGACTTGGAGTGACGAGAACCTCCAACTAAGGAACAACGAGATGCAAGATCTCAAAAAGATCTGGACCGTTGATTCATCGAGATCATGGACCGTCGATCAGGGTCTATGAAGATCATGAGTTCGCAGTGCCTTTTAGTGAAACCTGTTGTCACCACGTATGGTCACGTGGAGGAAGGACCTAGTATAGATGAGCTCTGCCTCAGAATTTTGGAGCTCGTGACATGGAGAGTCAAGATGTCTCATCGAAGAATCTCCAAATTGCAAAAGTGTAAAACGGGTAAATAACGACAATACCCTTCAGAGTTAATCCAACGGTGCAGGTGAATTTGAACAAGATCGGAGGGCTACTGTTGCACGACACAGCGAAACTGCTAGTAACCATTGATGGTTTCTACCAGAGGATGCGAAGAGACTTCGGTGTGATTTCCAGAGGAGAAGAAGAGTCACATGGAATTTGCCAGTGGAATGAAGACAACTTGTGGAGGCGATTGACAGCTGGATGGGATTGAGGCTGTAACTGAAACAAAGAAGGTGAGCTCGACTGTCACAGAGAAGACAAAGAGTCTCAACTGCCAGAGAGGCTGAGGAATCTCAACATAACATCCAATGATGCTGAACGCGTGGGAAAACCGCCAGAGAAGCTGAAGAGTCACGATGATGATCAGACAGAGCACTCGAGAGGTGGAGCATAACGGCGTGGAGTTAGCATGCAGAGGATGGCGAACATTGCATGCACAAGGTGCACAGAAGCTATAAATACATAGTACAGAGAAGAGAAGGTTGTTGTTGCTGTTGCTGTTGGAGGTTGCTGTGATTGTTGTTGATGAAGGTGATTCTTGTGTGAAGAAGGAGGAGAGTGCAGCAGCTGAAGAGCACAGAAGAGGAACTGTGTAGTGAATGGACATGGCACACAGAGCATAACAAGCGGAAGAACAGACAGCGCAAGTGATGGGTGTAGAAAGGCAATGAGGTAGACAGAGCAACGAAATGTAGCAAAACAGTGATGAGTCTGGTAAGCCATTGTTGAACCTCATATCACTGTAATAAGTTTCAGTAGCAAATATTCATATTTCAGGGTGGTTGGGAGAAGCTAGGGAGGACTTGTGTTCTCAAAGGTTCAAGTGGGTGCTTGAACATAGGGAGTTGGTGCTTCCTTCTAGTTGGTGCTAGAAAAACCAGGGAGTTGGTGCTTCCTTCTAGTTGGTGCTAGAGAAACTAGGGAGTTGGTGCTTCCCTCTAGTGGGTGCTAGAGAAAAAAAAGAGTTGGTGCTCTCAGCAAGTTGCAGCTTGCAAAACTGAGGTTGTAGCCTCATTATGAGTTGGTGCTCATATGTATGATACTATAAAGAATGTAACCATTACATATCATATAAAGAAAAATAGGTTTTTACCCTGCATGGGTTTCCTCGGGAAATATCTGTCTCTGTGTTTCTCATATATGCGAATGATATTGAAAGTGCCATTGTTTATTTCCCTGCATTATTGTGATCATCATTCAGTGTCTCTACAAAGATTTTAAAAGAACCATAATTGTTTAAGCACGGTAACAACTGATTCACCCCCCCTCTTAGTTGTCTAATAGTAACAACATCTTGCTATGAGAGATCATAATCTTCTATTTGAGCAAGGAAAATTAGATTCGGCTAAAAATGGGATTTGGATATACACATGTAATTTTATGTTCAAATTGTATTAAGAGGATGTTCCCCTTTAAATAAGGGAAAAATGAGCATTAAAATTATTATTCATTGAAAGGCTTAGGAGGGGAGGAATAGAGAGAAAAGGAAGTTCTTCATCTTGGATATTGTAACTGGACATATTTGATAGATGAATAAAAGATTGTTCTGACTATTCCTTCTTAGTTTCTTTCATTTTCGGGGAATCTTGTGAGAAGGAGAGGGCCCACCTTCTTCACAAGATTCACCCATTTGTCTGTAGTGTGTTAGTATTATTTCTGTTCATGTCGTGATTAAATTCTGTTTTGCTGAAACTCTATTTTAGTGAACTCTGTTTTGCTGAAACTCTGCTTTACTGATTGTTACATTGTTTTCATATAATTCATGCCTGGGTAACTGTTAATCATTCTGATTGGTAATTCTGTTTGACGAATTTATGAACGTGTGATAACCAGAAATAGGTGCTGAAGATTCCTGCCTTGGGAATAGGTTCCTGTTATCTGTCATAGAATAGATAACCTTCAGTACTTGTTAAATCATTTGATTGGTAGTGAGTTATGAAAGTGTGATAACCAGAACAGGTGCTGAAGATTCCTGCCTTGTGAATAGGGTCTTATTCTGTGTCACAATTCATCATTTTGATTTATGATAAGTTTATAAAGTATGATGGTCAGAATCAGGTGCTGAAGATTCCTGCTCTGGGAATAGGGTCCTGTATTCTGCCTTAGAATAGTTAGTCATCTTTACAGTATGCTGAAGAATTCTTTTTCTTAAGTTGTTATTCATTAATGTAATCCAGGATTCTTTTGGTAATTATTTTCCTTCGAATCTTAAATTAGATAGATTGCTTTTCTCTAATTCGAAGTAGAGCTTCAGCCTGTTTAATATAGGGTGTGATTAGTATACTTTTACTGCAACTCTAGATTGCTTTTGAGATTGAGCATATACAGTGTGTGATTGTCTTTGAAATAAACAAACTTCCCTGGGTTGACAATTTATGTGACGCTTGATTGTTTAGTTGATAAGTAATTAAAGTGCTCAACATTTTGGCGCCGTTGCCGAGGAAGACAATTATAGATTTCAAAAGCACTTATGTTCTTTCAGGTATACAGATTGCATGAGAGGACGCGGAGACCCCAAAGAAACTGACCCTACAGGTGGCAGGGGTAGAGGAAGGGGAGGAAGAAAGACTTTATTGACGAGATCATATCAAAATTTGAATTTGTTGCTCCTAAGCGACCAAGCTCTCGCAAACCAAAATCCCAACCTTCCTTTCAAGAAAACTTCGAGACGGGGAAAGAGATTTGGAGTCCTGAGACAGTTGAAAAACCAACAGAAAACATTGAGGATCGAGCAAGTGCAGCAGGGAAACAAACAAAAGAAACTATGGATGGGTATAATGAAGAACTCCACCATGAAGAACAGGTAGGTCCTGAAGGAGAGGTAAATGATGAAAACTCTTTCTCTACCTTAGGATTTCCAATTGGTGATCTTCCTAGAGGAGTAGCTCCTATGAAGAATATTCCACTTTCAACTTTACCTAACTTTCATGGTTTATCTTCAGAAGATCCTGATGAATTCCTGTTCGAGTTTGACATATTATGCAGAAGTTATGATTACATTTCCAATGCTAAAAAATTAAAGCTATTTCCAGCAACACTAAAGGGAAATGCACTAAGATGGTTCATGAGTCTTGGAGGTCATGTAATCACAACATGGGATTAGATGAAACAAAAATTTCTACACAAATACCAAGATTATTGCCGAACAAGAGGAAAAAGAGAGGAACTATTCAAGATGATACAGAAAGAGGATGAAAATTTGGAGGACTTTGTTGAAAGGCTACAGTATAATCTTCAAAGATCCAATCACCCTGATGTAAGTAAAGATATTCTTAAAACAATATTATTAAAAGGAGTAAGGGATGACTGTCTAGATATGCTGAATATGCTTGGTAAAGGAGACATATCTAAAGAATCATATGATGAAATTGTTAACCTATGTAAAAGATGTTCAGGAGGAGCTGCAAGGAATAGATCAAACAAAAGGGATACCACATTCTCAAGAGTTCAAAAATTAGCCAGTGGAGGAGCAACAAGAGACAAAATAGGTAATTTACTTGAGGGTTTTAAAACTGAAATGCTAAGTTCCTTTTCTTCACAAATTGACACCTTGCAGATTCAAAAGAAATAAGCTGAAGCTGAAGCAGATCTGTCCATCTTTTGTTCCAAATGCAGAGATAAGCACCCATGAAGGGAGTGCCCATTGGATAAAAAGCCCATTTGCACCATTTGTGATAAGGATCATGAAACTCAACAATGCCCTTCTTTACCAGGAATCAAAGCAGCATTACAACCAATTGATGAAGAAGCCGAAGCTGTCTATTTGTTCACACAGAGAAGGAAATGGCAACAATAGGGACAAGGTACGAACCCTAATATGCCATTTACATCTTCTAATCGTTGGAATAACTATCCTTCTTTTAGTCAAGCAAATTACCCTCCCTTTAATCAAATGCAATACCCAACCCTCAATCAAATGAATTACCCACCCATGCAACAAACAAACCCTCCCTTTGTAGACCCAGCAATGTGGACTCCTTGGCCTCCACAACAACAACCCTACCTTAACCAATGGAATCCAAATTGGAGGGGTCAACAACCCCAGTTCCCAAATCAATTGCCTCAATTACAATCACAATTTCAGCAACCACTCTCCTTACCATCAGGTACTCCACCAAACAATCAAATGATGAGGCCCCAACTACCTGTACAACCTAACCCTAACCCCAATAATAAAGCCGTGCAGTGCATTGATATTTACAACCAACCTACATTTTCTCTTTTCCCTGCGCAATGCAATGATATTCATTTACGATCTGGGAAAATAGTAGAACCTATCATTGTTGATGTTACCTCTTCTGATAAAGAGGAAACAAAAAATAATGATGTACCTGAAGAGGTACAATCATCCTCCAACACTACTACTGAAACAACAACACCACCATTTCCTGAGTGTTTAGCTTTGACTAAAACACTTGAGCCACTTGCTTTTAATCTTCTAGGGGAATTACAAAATCTCTATGTCAAAATTCCACTATTACAAGCACTGCGAGATGTACCAATTTATGCCAGGACTATGCGAGACATTTGTGTTAAGAAACCTGGTAGGAAAAATAGAGATCCTCTCACAGTTCATGTCATGGGTGACCTGTCTGCACTAATGTCAGGTAAAGTTTCCCCAGTTAAATATGGTGATCCAAACCATCTTACCATCTCAGTGCAAATTGGAAAAACAATAATTCCTTGAGTCCTGGTAGACTTAGGCACTGCTATCAATATTATGACTCTGGAAACCTCACAACTGTTACAACTGTAGAATGAAACCAGAGACACCCCAACCATCCTAGAATTAGCTGACCGTTCTACCATCAAACTGGAAGGAGTCATTGAAGACCTAATTATCTCAGTGGAATCCTGGAATTATCCAGCTGACTTTGTGGTACTACAACCTAAAAAAAAGTTGGGGGGCCACCCCCTAATTTTGGGTAGGCCTTGGCTAGCCACAACAGACACGTTTATCAACTATAGATCAGGTTTAATGACAATTTCCAATGGATACAAGACTAAACAGCTTACCCTCTATCCCCATGCTACACCCTTGATTAATAATGACAATTCTTTATGGGTGGATTTTGACAATCAAACTACTCAACCGATCTTGACTATTGGACAAGCTTTAAGCCTTAAAGATGTCACTGAGGATGAAGTAATTAATAATTTTATCTGTGAACCCTCCTCTGTAACTCCAGAAACACATAATCAACTCACTACACTTCTGGAGTTAGATAACCAGGAAAACCTTAACGCTGACAACCCACCCCAAACATCAGCTACCATGTCTTCTAAAAGTACTCCAGTAGAAATTGAACTTGGCAAAACACTGAATATAAACCCCAACTTGACAGTTGATGAAACACAACAATTAATGAAGTTACTTCTCGAACATAAGGAAGCATTCACATGGGACTATATAGATATGAAAGGAATCTCTCCTGAATTATGCACTCATTGTATCTATATCAAAGAAGATTGCCGACCGATCTACCAACCTCAGTGACGAATGAACCCTAATCTATGAGAAATTCTTAAAGAAGAACTTCAAAAATTGTTGAACGCGGGATTTATATATCCTATATCTGACAGTGAATGGGTTTCCCCATTGGTAATAGTTCCTAAGAAAAATGGGAAATGGAGAGTGTGTGTAGATTATAGAGCCTTAAATAAAGCTACTCAAAAAGATCACTTTCCATTGCCATTCATTGATCAGGTGTTAGATAATTTGTCAGGGAAGAAATTCTTCTCTTTCTTAGATGGTTTTAGTGGGTATAATCAGATCAAAATTGCACCCCAAGACCAAGATAAGACCACTTTTACTAGCCCATGGGTAACTTTTGCTTATAGATTTCTTCCATTCGGACTATGTAATGCACCAGCAACTTTTCAACGAGCAGTTATAGGAATCTTTTCTGATATGCTTCTCCTCTGTTCGTGCTACTTATGAAAAATGTTGAGTTCAAGTGAACTACTCTTTGTCAGAAAGCATTTGATGAACTTAAACATCAATTATCTACAACTCCTATTCTAAGAGGACCTGACTAGACACTTCCTTTCCATATATCCTCTGATGCTTCAGATACTGCAATAGGAGCTGTCTTGGGATAATAATTTTATCATCTCCCTTATGCCATCTACTTCATTAGTAAGAATATGAGCCATGCTGAACTGAATTATACAGTCACCGAAAAGGAATTTTTAGCAGTCATCTATGCTATTAATAAATTTCGACATTACATCACTAGCTATTCTACTTTTGTCTATACTGATCACTCAACCATTAAATATTTAATGAACAAATTGGTCACAAATGCTCGAGTCACCATATGGTTACTATTATTACAAGAATTTGATATTACAATTGTAGATAGACCAGGAAAATAAAATGTAGTTGTTGATTTCCTTTCTCGGTTAAAACCTGACGATAATACTCCAGTAGATGACTCTTTCCCTGATGAATATTTGTTTGCAGTATCTGCTCACTCACCATGGTATGCAGACATCGCTAATTATTTGGTTGCAGGGAAGTTACCACCACACCTCTCCCACCGAGAGAAAAGAAAAATCATTCAACAAAGTGCTCGGTATAGCTAGATAAGTGGGTGTCTTTTCCACACAGGACTTGATCAAGAAATCCGAAGATGCATTAGAGAAGATGAGGTTTATGATTTATTAAAAGCTTGTCATGATGGCCCTTGTGGAGGGCATTTTGCTGACAAGAGAACAACACATAAAATTCTCAGGATGGGATATTATTGGCCCTCACTTTTTAAAGATGCAAAGAAATATGTTCAGGCCTATGATAGCTGTCAAAGAATGGGCCAACCTAATCATAGAGATGAAATGCCATTAAATCCCCAGGTAGTACTCGAACCATTCGAAATATGGGCTTTAGACTTTGTAGGACCCATTAACCCCCCATCCAATCAAAAAGTTTATATAGTGGTCTGCACAGATTATATTACCAAATGGGTGGAGGCCAAAGCACTCCACAGAGCCACTGAAGAGGTTGTCCTAGATTTTCTATTTGAAGACATCTTTATCAGATTTGGAGTGCCTAGAGAATTAGTCACAGATGGAGGACCTCCTTTCACTTCCCACGGTTTTAAATCCACCCTTCAAAAATATCATATTCAGCATAGAATGACTACACCATACCACCCCCAAGCCAATGGACAGGTGGAAAGCACAAATAAAGTAATAGAAGCCATTCTCACAAAAACAGTGAAGGAAAACAGAAAGGATTGGTCTCACAGGCACCCTGAAGCATTATGGGCCTACAGAACTACCTGGAGAAATACTATAGGATTCTCTCCCTATGAATTAGTTTATGGAAAAAGTGTCGTCTTTCCTGTGGAATTTGAAATCAAAACCTTAAGGACTGCTTTAGATGTCAACCTTGATTTGACCGATGCACAGACATCCAGACTGCAACAACTTAATGAATTGGATGAAAAAAGACTAGATGCCATTCATCAGACAACTATGATTCAACAACAAAGATCAAAATGGCATGACAAAACCATCAAGCATAAGCAATTCCAAAAATTTAATTAGGCCTTATTGTATGATTCTCGATTTAAAGAATTTCAAGGGAAACTACGCACAAGATGGCTTGGACCTTACGAAGTGGACACTGTTTTCCCCAATGGAATAGTAAGGCTCCTCACAATCGATGACTCTAAAACACCGTTACTTGTGAATGGTCATCGCCTCCGTCTGTACCAGTGCCCCATCTCCAAAGAAGATTTTAAGGCCACATGTGTGGCAGACTCTCATTACCTCTTTTTAGAGGAGCCTCCTACCCCTCATTGCAATTAATTCTTTTGAATTTAAATTCCTTTAGTATTAGATTAGATTAGATTTCTTTTACTAATAATCCCTGTCAAGGAATGACATGTTACAATTGACTTTTGTAGATTCTCGATCAAAGAAAAGGCCTACCAAGGAAGGATGATCTTACTTCAAGAAGAGCCAAGCTTCATTTTGCAAAACACTACTTCCATTTTTTTCCCCATTGTTGAAACACCATTGTTCAACAATTTTTTTTTCTCCCTTTTTCCTCATTACTGAAATACCACCATCAACAATTTTTCGCCCTTGCCGAAACATCACCTTCCAACAACATTTTCCTCAATTTTTCCACTTCTTCCCATTTGCTGAAACACCACTGTTCAACAATATTTTTCCATTTTTACCCCATTGCTGAAACACCACTGTTCAGCAATATTATTTTTCCATTTTTCCCATTGCTGAAACACCACTGTTCAGCAATATTATTCTGTTTTTCTTCCCATTTGCTGAAACACCACTGTTCAACAATATTATTTTTCCATTTTTCCCATTGCTGAAACACCACTGTTCAACAATATTATTCCGTTTTTCTTCCCATTTGCTGAAACACCACTGCTCAACAATATTTCGCCACTACCGAAACATCATTCCTTCAGCAGTATCGTTCACTACTAAAACATCACGTCTCAACAAACATTTCTTTCTCTTCTCCCCCTATTGCTGAAACACCACTTTCTCAGCATACCCTGTCAATAAAAACATATGCTTCAGCTCTGTCATGCTCAATTCTCCTATTTTCATACTACATTTTGTCTTTGTACGAATCTCTCTCATAAATAAACAGATCCTTGATACAATTTCTCTAATAAATCCAAAGTCCCGCCGATGGTTACTGTAGATCTATTACAGACAGGCACTATATTTTTCGAAAGTACAAATTAAAGGTAAAAATGAGGTATGTAAACTTTATATGTAAATACAATTGAACTATGGCTAATGAGAAGATTCCAATTCATTATTACCTTTCGCTTAAAGTCACTATTTTAGCCGTAGTTGGGGGGGAGAGAAATATGGAAATCTTACAACATCACTTCACACGAACCAACTACCGTCATTCTCTTTACCCATCATTTCGCTTGCTTTTACCACCATTTGCATGTTTTCATTCAACCTACTTTGTTCGGAAGCGGATATCTGATTCTCCGACTGTGCATTTTACTGAGCTGTTAGCTATGGGAGGCCCGGTTATACGATATGAACCCGCCACAACGAACCTGCTAGAATTATATCCAGAAGTCTACCAAATCTTTCAGTAGGCAAGCTGGCTGGGTTACTTTCAGAGGCTCCAGGGATTCGATGAACAACAGGTTCTTCAATTTGCACGAAATCTTCAAGAAGACCATTCCATTGTTGAAGGGGTTCGAATTCCAGTCACAGAGGAAGATATAGTGCAGGTTTCGGGTCTTCCTGTCACTGGCATTCATTGGTTTAGCCGCAAACACATTATCCTTAATGCCCAGCAGGATTTCCTCTTGCCAGGAGAGCAAGTTGAGCCTAAAGGCCGGGGTGCTCGACTCAGCTCGTTGCCGCCTTCGTGGCCGAAAGTTACAGAGTTCGTCAAGCACTAGCTCACCCGTGAAGGCCGATACCAGGTAGTTTACCAATATCACTTTGTCTTTTTATCTCATTTACGACATGGTAGATTGGTGAATATTCCATACTATCTACTCGGATGTCTCAGAAATATGTCGCATTACTGTAAAAAGGATAAAAATCCCACCCTTTCCCTAACCCATCACCGTCTTGTTCAACTACTCATCCAAAATGTTTTTTCCCAACAAAACCCTCCCCTAAACAACCCACCCATAAACCCACAGGCAGCTACTGAACATTTTGAACATCGTCCTGAAGAGCAAACACATAATCCTCCCGACCATCCAGAAATACCCACTAATTCCCCCACAGACCCAATTAATCCTCCTACCATACCTAGTCCACCCCACAACCTACCAAAATCATCTACTCCTATTGTTCATATCCTTAGCGATGATTCCGAACCAGAAAAACCTGATAACCCTCCCTGCCTCATCACCGAGGAAAAATCCACATACAAAAGAAAGAAGAAAATTATTCCCTTTCCTTCCTTTTTATCAAAGCGTACAAGGTCTGCAACAAGAGCAGCCACTACTGCCACTGCCCTAAATCCCCAACCCATCCGGCTAAAACCCCGTGCACCTCCACCATCCCAAAATCTGGACTTTTTACATATCCCACCCATGGGCAATGAAACACAAGAACCAGAAGCCCAAGGCATTGCAACACCATTAAATCAAGTAGCTGAAACACAAGAACCAGCTACTCATTCAGTAGCTGAAACACAAGAACCAACTTCAGTTGAAACACAAGAACCAGCTCCTGATTTTGTTCCCGAAACATAGGAAACAGATGCCCAGGGTGCTGCAACACTACTTTCTTTACATCAAGAAGCTAAAACACAAGAATTAGCTGCTAATTTTGAAACTGCTCCAGAAGAACCAATTATTGCGGCTGTGACTGTTACACAAGAACCAGTCACCCTTCTTGACACACCAATGATAGATCAAAGATCAGAACCAACAATGGCCTCTATCTTACTAGAAAATGAGTTCCTAAGGTCTGAACTGGAATCCTACAAGCAAGAGCTAGTAATGGTAAAGGAGGCCTACGACAGGGAAATTAAAATGTATATCTTAGCTCGTATAGCGGCCATGACAGAGGAACATACAAAAAATTATCAGTGTAGAGAATACATGTGCAGTCAATGTGGGGACGTTTATTATCAAGCAGGTTACAAAGTAGTTCAAATTCCAATACCCGGAGCTCCCCCTGCACCAACAACTTTTGCAATCAAAGAAGAAAAGCCTACTGTTACACAAGAACCAGTAGGCTCTTCCAAAGATAAAAATGAGCTTGGGCCCTCAACAACTACTACATATGAAGCCCCTATTTATATTAGTAAAGCTGTGCAAACAATGCCTATCGAGGAATCTGCCCCTCCTAGCAAGATCAACACTCATACTCTTGTGGAACGAGCCACTCAGACCCGACCTCAGCCTATCACCTGTGATGCTGAAACAAAAACTCAACAATGGGATGAATAGGCAATAATAGACAAATGGAAAGCATAGTCTGTTGTTATACAGGACAAAAACCTCCAGGAGCACAAATTACTCTGGCTAAACCACATTTATTCAAATTGGGAAGCTTTGGAGCAAGCGTGCCAAGAATCCCGTACCCACAAGAAACAAAATGAGGAGCTAAAAGGCAAACTGCTCCTGATGTATGATTTGGCACAAAAATTATTAGCTGCTAGAAAACCATCCTTAAACTACTCTCTCTTCCTCATAGAATGACTTACATTTTTTCAGATTCAATCAATCAAAGAAGGCAGACCCTATGCAGTGATCAATCCAGCAAGTTTTGTTAAAACCTTTGCAGAAGCCTCCACCAATGATCAACATCTATTATGCGAGGCATATCTTCATAATGAGGCCATCCCTGAAAACCGACAGCTTAACCTTAACCCTCTTGTCGGTGATATCCAGATTAGGGCATTCATCTCCTTCCTTACCAATCAAATCACATGGAAAAATGATTTTCTAACTGCCAAGCACAATGAAGACAACCGTCTACTCTGGATACGGCCAAAACCACATAATGTTGCCACCTTTATTGCAGAATATCATCAATTTTTGAAGAAACCAGGGATGGTTCAATATATTCGACAACTACAGTCAACAGTACTTCAGGATTGTCAACAGCTCATTAAATCCACAGAGACTGCTGCCTTAAAAGAAAATAACCTGTTTTGGCAACAATCTTCTGAGAAAAGCAAAGAGTACAATCCTTTCAGTCCCACTAATCTTGAGATAGCAATCTCTCGGATACCCACTTACATCAAAAGTGTCCAACAGTGTGCTGAAAAATGGATAGGGTATCAATTCCACTTCCCCATTCTGTGGATGCCAGCAACAAAGTATCAAGTCCATCATAAGTTGTCCAACAAAGCTGAAACAACAGCCTGGAAAAGATTACAATAGGTTCAAGGATTTAGAGCCTGAATAGACAATACCTTCCACAGCTACTGCCTAAGCAATTTGCATGCATAGAGTCAACATCCAGATTTCGATTCAGATTGAGTTGCTTGAGGACATGCAACATTTTCAGTTGGGGGGGATGTTAGGACCCTGTAATGTACTCTTTTTCTCATACCTTTTACTATCATTACACCCTTTTCCCACTCTTATTTTGGCCTACATTGTCGTATTAACCTATTCCCCCAAAGGTTTTCTTTTCTTTGCCATATGTTTATTTGTTTTACATGTAATTTTACATTATTCTCATAATTAGCTATTAATCAGAAATACAGTTGCTGAAACAGTGTGAACTGCAGTTAATACTGTTGCTGCTTGAAGACTACGTTGCTGAAACAGTCAACAGTATTCCGTGGCTGAAACAGTCAACAATATCCCATTGCTGAAACAGTCCATGACTGGCAGTGCTGAAACAACATTCAACATACAACAGTAGCAGGAAGGAGTCATCATTGGCTGCAACAGCCGTACCTTAAACCAACGCCCACCATCGCTGCTGCTTAATTGACCGCGATGCTGAAACAGTCAAGGATGCAAACCCCGTTGCTGAAACAACCAGCAATTCGCGATGCTAAAACAGTCAAGGACGCAAATCCCGTTGCTGAAACAGTCCGCGATCCGCAATGTTGAAACAACGCACAACAACAGTAACAGAGATGTAAATAAAGAAGCTGTTACACCGGTTGCTACAGCTGTACTTCAACCAGCGCCACTCCAACCACTGTAACAACATCTTTCTATGAGAGATCAGAATCTTCTATTCAAGAAAGGAAGATTAGATTCGGCTAAAAATGGGATTTGGATATACCCATGTAATTTTATGTTCAAATTGTATTAAGAGGATGTTCCCCTTTAAATAAGGGAAAAATGAGCATTAAAATTATTATTCATTGAAAGGATTAGGAGGGGAGGAATAAAGAGAAAAGGCAGTTCTTCATCTTGGATATTGTAACTGGACATATTTGATAGATGAATAAAAGATTGTTCTAAGTATTCCTTCTTAGTTTGTTTTATTTTCGGGGAATCTTGTGAGAAGGAGAGGGCCCACCTTCTTCACAAGATTCACCCATTTGTCTATAATGTGTTAGTATTATTTCTGTTCATGTTGTGATTAAATTCTGTTTTGCTGAAACTCTATTTTAGTGAACTCTGTTTTGTTGAAACTCTGCTTTACTGATTGTTACATTGTTTTCATATAATTCATGCTTGGGTAACTATTAATCATTTCGATTGGTAATTCTGTTTGACGAATTTATGAACGTGTGATAACCAAAAACAGGTGCTGAAGATTCCTGCCTTGGGAATAGGGTCATGTTCTCTGTCATAGAATAGATAACCTTCGGTACTTGTTAAATCATTTGATTGGTAGTGAGTTATGAAAGTGTGATAACCAGAACAGGTGCTGAAGATTCCTGCCTTGGGAATAGGGTCTTGTTCTGTGTCACAATTCATCATTTTGATTTATGATAAGTTTATAAAGTATGATGGTCAGAATCAGGTGCTGAAGATTCCTGCTCTGGGAATAGGGTCCTATCTTCTGCCTTAGAATAGTTAGTCATATTTACAGTATGCTGAAGAATTCTTTTTCTTAAGTTGTTATTCATTAATGTAATCCAGGATTCTTTTGGTAATTATTTTCCTTCGAATCTTAAATTAGATAGATTGCTTTTCTGTAATTCGAAGTAGAGCTTCAGCCTGTTTAAGATAGGGTGTGATTAGTATACTTTTACTGCAACTCTAGATTGCTTTTGAGATTGAGCATATACAGTGTTTTATTGTCTTTGAAATAAACAGACTTCTCTGGGTTGACAATTTATGTGACGCTTGATTGTTTAGTTGATAAACAATTAAAGTGCCCAATAGTTGGAGTCTTTTTTTTTTTTTCCATATGGAAAAGGCTTCAGCTCTTAATGATGCTATCAAATATGTGAAAAAGTTACGGGCGAGACTCAATTTGCTTAAGCAACAAACTCCAAAAGACATGGTGAAATGTTTATGTTAATAAATCTCCTTTATCTTATATATTTTATATCAGCAAATAATTATCATTTAAAAACTAATATTAGATAATCATAACATAAACTATTTTTGAATTTTCATGCTCTCTTATTTATAGAGCCACTCTACCTAACACTCACATAATTTGTTTTATTATTGATTAATAAAATCATTATTTTTACTTTATATTATTAAATTTAAATATTTTTGCCATTTATATTAAAGGAAGTTAATACAACAAATAAAATACACTTAGAATATCATATCAATTCCAAACAAAAGAATTTCACATATCAATTCACAATATACGTTGGACCAAACTATAACGATTTAAGTTGAAATTAATGATCTGATGTGTTTTTAATGAAATAGAAATAAAAAAATTAAATATCATTTCAATTCCAAACAAAGGAATTTCACATATCAATTCACAATATACGTTGGACCAAACTATAACGGTTTAAGTTGAAATTAATGTTCTGATGTGTTTTTTTTAATGAAGTAGAAATAAAAAACAAAACTATAACGGTTTAAGTTGAAATTAATGTTCTGATGTGTTTTTTTAATGAAATAGAAATAAAAAAAATTAAATGTTCACATATCAATACAATATACATTGGACCAAACTATAACGGTTTAAGTTGAAATTAATGTTTTGATATTTTTTTTTATTGAAATAGAAATAAAAAAATTAAATGTTCATGGTAAATATTATTTACTTATTTAAATTTATTAAATTTATTATAGTTTTCAATTTATTAAACAACAAAACATTAAAAAAAATCATTTGAATTTAAAAATTCTTAATTAAAATAAATTTATATAGATGTGCTTATATAAAGAGAATAATGCTCAGGGTATATAGGGTATATTAATAATAATAATAATAATAATAATAATAATAATAATAATAATAATAATAATAATAATAATAATAATAATAATAATAATAATAATAATAATAATAATAATCAATTTTTAAGGTCACAACCAAACCACACCAAATTGGTGTATGAGACCCTCTTGTTTTTGGGACAAGGGACCCCCCTACGTTCAACGATTTGACTCGTAAAGTCTATGGAGGTATACATACCCTACCCCCTCTGGATTTGAACTTGTGACCTCTTAAAAGGAAACACATGTTCTTAATCATTAGGCCCACTCAGGTTATTAAAAATATATGAACTATAGTCAATTGATTTTAATATATAATTGGATATAATTATATTTAATAATTGATTAATGGCTCAAGTAAATATAAACATTTATAATTAACTTAAATTAGTATATAAGAAAATATAAAATATTAAAATTTATATATGAATGATATAATGTGATAGATAACCTTTTGACACTTGGCATGTCATTATTGTGTAGAAGCCTTGATCTATATTGGCCATGGATAATTACAGGGAATTAACAACTATACAAATAAAATAAACTAAATAATGAAAAATCTTAAATTCTCAAATATTTTCCAAATCATTCATTTATAATTAAATCATTAATTATAAACGAAGGCAGGAACTAACTTTACTTAATAGAGAAATCCCTATGCCATAATGTATTTGTTGGTATAAAAGCTGTCAATCTTTTGCTTTTGGATATCCAAGCATTATCGAGATCCCATAGTATTTAAACAAATCCCATTGTAGCACACAAGAGAACTCTAAGATCCTGGATACAAAGCTTAGAAGATGAGGATGGATGATCCAACCGTATATATTGTTTTTCCTTTTGTTTATGCCGCCTCTTTAAGTATTCAGAAAAGAGTCTAGAATTGCTTTGAACCCCTTAGCGATAATGATCGAGGCTTCCCCAAAACATGATTAATTTCTTTAATCTCTCTCACCATTGAAATTCTAGGAAAGTTGCTTACAACTCTTTCCTTTTCTAGACCTATGCTAAGAGAGTCTGCCATGATGATATAGACAAACAAAGAGAGAGGACATCCTTGTCTAAATCCTCCTCGACATTAAAAAAAGGAAGTGGGCCCATTGTTGACCAGAGGAGAAATCCATGGGCATCCAAAGCATGTTTTGACCCAATTTATGAAAGAATATGCAAAACCAAACATTTTTAGTGCTAAAAAATAAAGGAGTGATGTACCCTTTTAAAGGCATTGGCCATGTCCAATTTTACAATCATTGCATTTACTTTTTTGCTTCAAATGGAGTGTATGGCTTCTTGGACAAGGAGAATATTGTTCACAATTTTTCTTTTTTGGATGAAGCCCCTCTAATTTTCCAAGACTATTTTGGAGATAATCATAATAATATATAAATTGATATACTCTTTTCATGGATATAATTTTATATTGGTGTAGCTACTACTCTTAAATACGATACAATTCATAACTCCATATGGTAAACACGTGCCCTGGTTTCATAAAACATTTGTATTCTATAGCTCTCCATTCGTCATATGTCTCATTGCTTACATAAAATGTGGAAGGTTCTTGCGAAGCTTGCTAGTCGGTTGGGGCTATTGGAGTACCCAGTTCATATAGGTTGTTGGCTATTCTCTAAGTGCCCGAGCCATTCCTTAGCACTAGCCCCACGTTTTCTGTAGCTTGACCAATTGTGAATAATAGAGGCAGACAATGCAGACGATAGTTCTTCCAGTGGGGAAATAAGGAATGGTCAAACAATCTGAATCCATGCCTCGAAGTTGAAATGGAAACACTTGAAAAAAAAAAATAACCACTGGAGGTTCAAGATCTCTGCTATGAACTAACCCCACACAAAAGGGGTTCTAAAACAAGAGAAAACCCAAAGAAGAAGCATACCTCAAGTTCAATATAGGCTTCCAGGTGCAGGTAGAGATAATATTTGAAGGCTAAAAGGCTAGTGAGATAATGATTATAATCCCCAAAGACAACCATTTGATTAGCGATTGTTGAAGCACATTTCCAGCAGGGATTAGGTGCCAACAAATGTAATCCCATGGACAAACACATGATGAAGATAAGATATATAAGAGAAATGTATTCATGTCTGACAAATGACCACTAAAGTAGGTCAATGCCCGACTATTGGGTACAATGATGTCTATACAAAGTAGGAGTGCTAAAGTGGCTCCTATATAAAAGAAAGAAGCAAGAAGTAAAATAGAGTAGAAGTCAAATATAAAACCTAGAAAGTCAACTCCAAACATGGAGAGGAAATCCATGTGAGAGATGTACAAGGTGAGTGGATCTAGAGTCTATGCTGCCAGTGGTACGTGAATACCTTGGTACATTGAAACCATCTCTCCTAACATCTGAGGCCGAATGGAGAAAGCTCAAAATAGATGTATGTTCAGAAGAAGAATCAAAAGAGGGGATAAAATGAGAGGTGTGTTGTTGTTTGGAAGGAAAAACACATCGTTGTGGTCTGGAAGATATCATCTGGTGACTGGTCTATCTGCTATTATGAATTTTGGTCCAACGACTTCACTGGTGTCTCATCGAGGTAGAAAAAGTGCCCCGTGTCCATAGAAAATGTTAGGGGCTATATATCACCATGGGCTATTTTTCCGTGCTTTTTCCCAAAAAAAGATAGCCAAATTTCCATTTTTTTCTAAAAATGATTCACCCAAATTTTATAAAATATTTATTTATTTATTTGAGAAATAGTCCAAATTTTGTAGAAACTATATAAAATCCTTAGAAATTTGAATATTTTTACAAAAATATCGCCAATTTTTTTATAGTTTGCATATTAATAACTAGTAATATTCACCAAGGTTTCTACAATTTAAGATAAGTTTCCATCCTTAAAATTATCTCTGTCCGTGTCCTCACTAATATGGGGTCATCTCTATCCATCTACTTCTTGGTGCCCCTAGTTTGGAGCACCATAAAAAAGGAAGTGATCTTCTAGGCCAGAGCTAGTCTACGATGTGGATGTCGTTGGAGGATAGAAGAATGGAGGTGGAGGGCCTCCTCCATGTATAAAATCAAGCATATTTGGTCAAGGTCCCTAAAGAAACTACTAAGAATCTATCACTCTCTAAAAATATTGTGGAATTGTCCTCAGATCTCATAGTAAACTGGGCAACGAAAGATGAAATGCTCCTTAGTCTCAATCTCTCAAAGATGGCATAGTTGGCAGATCTTGTCTGATCAATGAATCTATTGGTAAGTGTCAATCCGTAGTCTATGAGAGCTAACTCTAAACTATCCTAGGTAGATCTAAGGAGCGTGCATCCAATGGAGAAGTGTGTGATGGGGTTGAACAATGAGTCCATCCCTCAGAACCATAAAGTTCTCGACATGTAAGACCATGCTCATATGTAACCCACCCTGAGGGTTTATCCAAGTGACCAGTAAAAATTGTATGTAGATATATTATTTGATGATTGCGTTCATCCCCTATCTGGTACATGTAAGAGATGTTCAGGTGCGTCAAGGGAATATGTAAATTGAGGGAGTTGGTCCATTATAATACCAATAGATGCTAGGAGATCCGAGACTCTGTGATACCAACATTGAGAATGAACTGGAGAACTAGCTAATGTAATAGAATTTGATGAGAAATATGCTAAGTATGGATACTAGTCTCGTCCCTTCATTGTATTAGTGAAACTATGGAGGCAGTGCAGGTGTGACATGAAACCAAACATTGTCTTGAGTTGAAAGGGTCGAGCAACAAACTCTGCGAGAACGACGAGCTGAGGGACTGTCTACTTGCATCTGATGATGTGGTGAAGGAGGATGATCTATACTCTATCAATTGAAGACCAATCAAACTCTAGTAAACCAGGTCCCCAAACCTTAGAACAATACAAAATTGTGGATCAGATAAGAGTATCCATGAGTGACATCTTGGATGATATGCCTGAAAATGCTTCCCAAAACACCGTCTCTCAAGAAAACATAGTTACCAACTTAACAAGAACTCTCTAGAGTTATCGTTGTTTTAAAGGTTGAATTTAGTGGCTATTTTTACCCTTGAATAAAAACGTGGTGCTACTGGTAGCACCCTTTTTTGGGGGTGGCTAAAATATCGACTTGTTTGAAATCATGGCGATGACAAAAACCTAAAAGCCTAAAAATTGACCCTCGAATCAAAAAGTGATGCTACTAGTAGCACCCAGTTTTTTTGGAGTTAAAATTATGACTTAATTGAAACTGTGGCCTTGACAACGGATACCATTGCACATAAAAAACTTAAAATCGACTCCTAAATCACTACTAAAATTTTTATATATTAATCAATTTTTTTTTTTTTTTTTAAATTTACATTAAAAAACAAATTAATTGAAAACAAAAATCCATGCAAATGAACCCAATTTTTAGAAATTTCTTTAAA
This sequence comes from Picea engelmannii, assembly GCA_009831015.1. Classification (NCBI taxonomy): domain Eukaryota; kingdom Viridiplantae; phylum Streptophyta; class Pinopsida; order Pinales; family Pinaceae; genus Picea; species Picea engelmannii. The sequence continues at coordinate 51,690 of ML810881.1, forward strand.
GAAAAGATTAAAAAGACACTAAAAAATAGATTTTTTTTAAATGACCCTAAAAAGCAAAAAAGTTAAAAAAAAATAAAAAATAAAAAAAATAAAACCAAAAATTAGAAAAAAAAAGAGAATTTTTTATTTTTTTAAATTGAAAAAACACTTTAAAATACTAAAAAGGAAAAAAGGAAAGAAAAAGAAACAATTTTTTTTTTTAAATTAAAAAAAACACACTCTAAAATACCAAAATTCAAAAAAATATTAAAAAAAGGGTTAAAATTACAAATACAAAGAACAAATTCAAAAAACATAAAACAAACTTAAAAAACTATTTAAAAACCGAAAAAATAAAATACAAAACAATTTTAATAAAAATGAAAATTAAAAAAATAAAACAAACAAAAGCTAAATTTAAATTAAAAGAAAAAATAAATATAAAACAATTTAAATAAAACCATACAAAATTTTAAAACCAAAATAATAAAAACAAAATAAAACTTAAAAAACAAAACTTAAATAAAAAAAAAAAACTTGAAAAAAAAAAACAAAACTTAAAAATGAATGACAATAGGCAAAGATGGGGGAGAGCAATTCCTGGAATCTCCCATCCCTCCTTCCCCTTTGCACGCACCGCAATGGCCCCTCCCTCGTCCACACCCACTCACAATGCCCTCCCCTCCCCCTTCACATTGCTCGTCGACCACCCCAATAGTGGAAGGTTCAAACCCACTGTTGTTGGGGTGGTTTGTCAACGGTGCGGGGGGGGAGGTGTCATTGCAATGCACACATAGAGGGAAGGGGGGATGGGTGATTATGGGAATCAACCTCTCCCCAACTTCAAACTTGTCGCTACTAGGGTGGCCTCCAAGCGGAGCGATGGAGAAATGGGTCATTACGGTGCACTTGGAGGGGGAAGGGGAGGATGGACGATTTCAGGAATCACCCTCTCACCCCTCGACTTTGCCGATTGTCATTAATTTTTTAAGTTTTGCTTTTTTTATTTGAGTTTTATTTTGTTTTTTATTAGTTTGGTTTTTAAATTATATATATATATATATATATATCAGTGTTACTAACATTGTGTCGTTGAAAATATTGTCGAGGGTCTAGAAAAGAAAATATCGTAAACATCAGGAAAAATATCAAAAATGTTTACAAAACTAACATATTGAAAAATATCGAGAAAATACCATTGGCCCTCCAAAATACAATAATATCGTGATGTTGGCGATAATATCATGAAGTTGGTAGCACTGATTGTTGGACACATAATCCTTGGGATTGCGTTATTGTAATTGTAATGTAAATATGAAGAGTCGTAAGGAACGGTCACCCGTTGGGGAAGACCAATAGTCATTTACTTATGTATATATGCACCTATCATACTAATGCAAAGGACATCAAGTGTGGAGTTATCTTTTCTGCCATTCTGGCCTGACAGTGGTATCAGAGCTTGGCCTAACTCCATGAGTAGATTCCTTGGCATTCTAAAACGCCTATGTTGGCATGCCTATCTCTCTTCCTTTTTCCTTCTATGTCTGCTAGTCTACTTGGAGCACTCCCTCTATGATAGATTCTCAACCTCTGCAAGGTATCGCTCCATTATTTGGCATCAGTTAAACTAGACTCTACCATTAAAACCTTAATTTCTGAACTAAACTGTAATTTCTCTCTAATTTCTCACTCCTGGTGTTTGTGTCTCCTTTAGCATGACTTCTGGTTCCAATGCGCAGAGATCCTCTCATTCTCACATCCGCTAATCGTTAACTTGACCGTTAGGTATCCGACTATTCCCATTTCCTCTCATGTAGCCTCTATCACCTTACAGTCTTGGACAATGGCGATTAGGGTGAAATATCGCGACCTCATGGACCTAATACAAGTCTCGGTCGAGATTCTTGGGATGGAAATGGTCTCCATATTAGACGTAGCGTTATTTTTTTGTGGGTATCTACTCTCTCTCGTTCCAACCACTCGAACCCTAGCCTCGACCATTCTAATATCCAAAACCCTAATTCACACTGGTAAGAGGGAAGCTTATGGTACTGGATTCCATCTTGGTAACGAGAGTTCAGTTTTGTGATAAGAGGCATGTCGATTTATCGAGAGTTGTTCAAGTATTGTGCACCTTTTAGTAGGAATACTAAGAGGTAGCTTAATACTAGCAGCACTCCATTGAGACTCTCAAGGACTCGCGAGATGATCTAAATCCGTGTTTGCTGAGTCTCAAGGGGATTCTGTCGTCTCATGATTCTGGGAAGGAACGAGATTCCTCACGCAAACACCAATCGCTAGATTTATGTTTGTAGTTATTTAAGTTATATCCTATGACTATTGATGAATATCATTGAACCTCAGTCTTTTACCCATCGCAGGCATGAAATTAAAAAGTATAATGCATTGTATTTAGCATGATTCATCGTCTTAAAGATATATTCATGCTCAAGTGTATCTAAACAAAAAGCATGTAACTTCTTCCACGTTGCATGTAAAAGCATGTAGCATGTTGTTTATCAGATCAAAAATCTTATCTAATTGTCTTTTTACAAATTTTCTCAGGAATGGTGAAGTTATAGGTCTAGTATATTGAGCTTTACACATTTCAAATGTTTTGGACACATAACTTGTTAATGTTTCGGCCAGGATTTGTGAAAGATGTGTAATATTAGCCAATGTCTAGTAGTGTTTCTCACCTATTATCTATATTCACAACCTCACACTGTGTTGGTGTGTTCTTTGTGCAAACAAGCTTCTTCGCTTACACATAGTTTGAATCTTAACATTTGAATTGTCGCCCTTCTATTCTCTTGGCATGGGTTTTGGAAGCACTTCCTTTAATGGGCAACATGAAGGCAATAAGAAACAATGTAGAAAGAAAAATCTCAGAGGTAGGGGGGATGGCATAAACCCCGAGAAAAATCCAACCTTCATTGTACCCGTTGTGGAATGAATGGGTCACATGAAGCCATTGGATGCAGAGTTCCATGGTAGAAGATCAAAGAAGAAAGACATAGTCAGAAAGAAGACAACGATATAACTTCAAGACCAACAAAAGGTAAAACACATGTTCATTATGTTGTTTCCTATTGCAATATAAGAGTAAATGAATATCTATTTAATACTTCATTTTCTTCTTGGGGAAAAGCATGGCTTCTTGACACGAGTGTGACCTCCCACATGAAATTTCGAAGAGATTTCTTCGAAGACTTCAATGCCAATGTAGATGGTGTAGTGTACTTTGCAAACAAATAAAGTCGTAAGCCTTCGGGAATGAGCACCATCATGCTTTAGTTGCCTGGACTCTCAGATTTTCTTTTGCACAATGTACTCTATCTTCCTGAGCTGCAAATAAATTTGTTGTCCATTATGCACATCAAACAACGAGGACACTCTGTTCATATGATCACTGGCAAAGTTGATATAAGAAAGGATTCTGACAACATGGTTGTCATGACCGGATTGGAACATGGATGACCACTGAAGCTGAATGTGACATCTTCCCATACACACACCATTGCATACCTCTCTCATCATGGCTCAGGTATAATTCCATCTAGTCTATTGTGGCATGCTAGATTTGGCCATATGAATTATAACAATCTTCATTTGTTGAGAAAGAATGGTGTTTCTGGTTTGCCTACTATTCCTAGGAAATTGAAGCAATGTGATGCTTGCACCCTTGGAAAACATATCAAACAACCCTTTCATGATTCGACTTCCAGAGCATGTAGAAAAATTGAATTGATTTGAATTTTGATTTGTGTGGCCCTATGCCTTTTCCTTCTGCAAATGGAAACAAATATATCATGACTTTTATTGATGATTACACTAGAATGTGTTGGTGTAGTTGTTGAAAGATAAATCACAAGATTTTTAAACTCTTAAAAATTTTCATGTATGGATTCAAAATGAAGCTCAGTCTCGTATTGGCTCTCTTCGCACTAATAATGAAAGAGAATATACTTCTAATGAATTTGAAAGATTCCTTCACTAGAATGGGATAAAAAATCAAACCATAGTTCCATACAATCCCCAACAAAATGGTGTTGAACAAATGAATGAGACACTCCTAAATATGGTTCATTCCATGATGTTTTCAAGAATGTTCAATTAATGTTTTGGGCTGATACAGTTCTATGTGTGGTTTATGTCAAAAACATGTGTCTATCTCATGCTCTTAAAAAAATGACTCTGTATGAAATGTGGAATGGCCACATTCCTTCGGTGAGGTATCTTAGGGTCTTTGGTTCCACCTGCTATGCCTTGATTCCTAAGGAGAAAAGAAGCAATCTTGATGCAAGGAGTCGAAAGTGCATCTACCCGGGGTACTCAAATACCACCAAGAGGTATCATCTTTACAATGAGACAAACATGAAGTTCATCCTTTCCAGATATGTGATCTTTCTTGAATCCACCAAAAACGATGAAATTATTGAGAGGCATCTTGATCATCTGGATAGATTCACTCATGTAAAGACATATCATGAATTTGATGACGAGATTCCACATCTTGAAGGAGGGATCCCTATCTTGGATCAATCTCTAGAATCTCCTTTTGAAGCACTATCTTCCCCTCATGAAGAAGTTCCTTCCACTTCATAAGAACTTGAAGTTCAGTTGGATGATGTGATTGAGAAGATTGAAAAGTTGAGGCTTGATGAGAACTCAACACCATCTCAATCAACCAAGCAACTTGGACCATCTCAGAAAGGTCCACCAAAATGGCTCACAAAAACAATTGAAAGTGTTCATCCCGGTGAGAGGTAATGTAGATAATTCAAACTTAGGTGATGTAGATGACATGGATGTTTCATATGATTATGAGTTGAATTTATCTTCTAACCATGAACCAAATTCCTTTAAATAATCCACTTCCCATGATGAATGGAAATAAGCCACACAGAAGGAATACGATGCTCTCATCAAGAATGGGACTTGGAAGTTGGTATATCCTCCATATGGAACCAAATTGATTGGCTGCAAGTGGGTATTCGAGAACAAGTACAGATCAGATGTATCACTTGAAAAGAACAAGTCAAGGCTAGTGGAAAAAATATTTGCACAGAAATAAGGTGTTGATTATGAGGATACTTTTTCCCCCACAACAAAATGGGATACCATCCGCACTATATTTTCCATGGCAGCACAAAATGGATGGAAAATTCATCAAATGGATGCGAAGACTTCTTTCTTGAATGGAGACTTGAAAGAGAATGTGTCCATGTCTCAACTAGAAGGCTTTGCTGTGAAGAGACAAGAATATAAGGTATTTAAGCTCATCAAATCCTGATATGGATTGAAACAAGAACCGTGAGTATGGTATGAAAAGTTAACTGAGCATGTTCTCAAATTAAATTTCAAGCATTTCAATCTTGACGATTCAACTTTGTTTTTCAAAAAGGTTGGAAAAATTGTTGTATATCTTGTTGGGACACCTTCACTACTATTTGAGCATTGAAGTGATACAAAATCCAAAGTACATAATCATCTCCTAGAAGAAGTTCATTGGAGAAATGTTGAACAAGTTTGGCATGACTGAGTGCAATCTTGTTTCTACTCCAATGGAACAAATTTGAAACTCACATCAAAAGAAGGAAATGAATTTGAGGATGCAACCAAGTATAGACAACTTTTAGTAAGTCTTATCTATTTTACTATCACTAGACCAGACATTTCAATTGTTGTTTGGATTCTTTACAAGTTCATGCAAAAGACTTGTGAAGGACATTGTTTTGTTGCAAAAAGAGTTCTAAAATGCTTGAAAGGAACTCAAGATTTTGGACTCAAGTACTCTAAGGTGGATGACTTAAAATTGATCGGATATTCTGATTCAGACTTTGATGGGGACAAGGAAAATGGAGTATCAAATTCAGTCTATCTCATGAGTCTTGGATCAACAACTATCTCTTGGAGATCACACAAATAATCAATTTCAGCAGATTCCACAACAGAGGTAGAATATGTGGCAGTTGTAGAAGTGACAAAGGAGATTGTGTGGCTCAGGGAAATACTTGAAGATTTGCAGGAGAAACAAGTGATTTATACTCCTATTCTATTTGACAATACTTCTACAATCAAGTTGGCCAAGAATCCTAGATTCCATGATCAAATAAAGCACATCAACACAAAGTAACACCTAATTCAATATCATATAGAGGCCAAAACAATTCACTTGAGATATTGTTCCACAAATGAGCAAATTGCAAACATTTTCACCAAGCGCTTTGAAGAGAAAATTTGAGAAGTTCATAATGATGCTTGGACTCACACACACCCCTTCGAATTAAGGGGGAGAATATTGGACACATAATCCTTGGGATTGCGTTATTGTAACTGTAATGTAAATATGAAGATTCATAGGTGATAGGAACGATCACCCATTAGGGAAGACCAAGAGTCATTTACTTATGTATATATGCACCTATCCTACTAATGCAAAAGACATCAAGTGTGGAGTTATATTTCCTTCCATCCTGCCCTAACACTGATATATATATATATATATATGCATTATTTTTAATTTTAATTTCTTAAATAGTTTTTAAA
>ML810881.1:65287-106094 GCA_009831015.1 Picea engelmannii
AGCTCATCTATCCATCATCCAGGGTCGAGGAGGTGTGAGAGGATGTGTCTAAATGTGTCAAGTCATAATGTGACCCAATGCTCTGCATCACACATGCTATGTTTTGCATATAATGAAAAATGTCCTGGGTGAAATTAAGAGGAAGTCCTCCAAAGACCATGTTAAGTGCATCAAGGTCAACCAATTTAGTCAATTCCATAGAATCAATTAATACCAACAATCACAAGGTGTAATATTCCTTAGAATCATACAAAGTAAGCGATCACTTAATACACAAGCCACATGAACAATTCACATTAGATATCCCCTTCAAGTTTCACATTAGCTCAATACTTTATGTAATTTGGCAAGTTTAGGTATGTGAGGACCATCAAAAGACATTATTAGGTGTTCCAATACCCAAGTAGAGAGAAATTTCCCAAGAAATATATCTAAGTGTAAGTGTGATGATGAAAACGTGTTAGAGTTACTTCATGGTGATGGAGTCATTAACATGCAAGGTACCATGGTTGGTCCATTTCCATGAGCAATGCCTTTGTAGAGGGAGAGCTTGTTGCTTGAGATACCCTTTCATCGAAAATGTGTGTATTCCAAACCCGTTTCTTGCATTTTGATATTCATTTTATGCATTGCAAGTACCCTTTTTAGGTTTCAATAATTTTATTCTTTATTTCTTTCTTGTTGGGATTAATTCCTTTTAATTGATATGCATTCAGTGCATTATGACTATGGGTGATCGCCTCATAGCGAGGGGGTAGAGTTCAAGTTGTCCTTTGGATTTTGAAATTGGTCATTCATTATCCCATATTTCTTTCTTTCTTTTATTCATTTTTATAGCAGCTGCATCAACCTCGACATTCTAGCCCTTCTTCTCATAGGAGAATGAACCATGAGCCTTTTTGGTGTACATGTAACAGCCATACTAAAGTTTAGTACACTACAAAAATCTCCATGATGGAAAGTTTTAAGTATGGGGGGAATAGTACGTTACCCTCATAAAGGCCCCCTAGTATATAGTACCTCTATTCCCCAGGAGTGACAAAACATGACTAGAATACTAAAGATGGCCACCAAGGTTAAACAAGGAAAAGAGCATAACTTCTGAGCTTATGATTCATTATCCAACTTCAATCCATGATCCTTACTCACATGTCAATTACATTAAATATGACACTTTATATGAAACAAGGACTAATGTACCTCATAATGTGTTGGACCACCATCTTCCATTGAACCATGTTGATCATGTATGATGAGATATGCTAATGAGGAATGAGGCATATGGGGGGTTGCTAGTTGTGGAGACTACTGATCATCATCATCAAGATCATGTCTTCATTATGGGCCATGAGACATGATCTCCTCTAGTTAGCCCTAGGTGAGAGGGGCTCACATGACCAATTTGAAATGGCTGGAATAACATGACCCACCCACAACCCAATCAAGGGCATGGGGGCTACAACCGCCGATGTAAGAAATTTTCTTCCCTAAAAGGGTATTCAAATGCACTGCTAGGAATAACAAACATCATGCTAACAAACACACAATATTAGTAAATGAAACACTACTTCTAAATTCTTCAAGAAATTTCTATTTCCATTGGTGTAACTTTTTTGGAAATGTTTGGTTTCCTTAAGTCTGGTATTGATATGTGACATCCACTTTTCCATCTTCTACAATATCTTGGGTCCAAAAATTAGTCAATCCTCTAAGTGACCCAAAATCAAAGGGGTTATACAAGAATTTTCATATAGAAATTTGTATGGAGACATGTGGATGGAACTATGATAGTTGTTATTGTATGTAATTCAACCAAGTAGATATACTTATCCCATCAATTCTATTGGTCCATTACATGCATCCTTAGCATATCCTCCAAAACTTGATGAACCCTCTCAGTTTGATCATCTATTTGAGGATGATAAGCATTATTAAAATTTAGCTAAGTTCTTAAGGAGGCCTAAAGGCGAGTCCAAAGCCAAGAGTTTAACATACTCTCATTCTAAACTAGTTTTTTAGGTATTCCATGCAATCATGCTATTTACTTAAGAAAGACTTCAACTATTGTTATAGCATCATAGGTGCTCTTTGTTAAAATATTGTGTAACTGCAAAGAATATTATTATCCCCTTTCGTGGATAAAGTAAAAGATAAAATATATTTATTATTGATTAGATCAATCCCCTTTTGTGGATTGATCATGTCGGGCATTGTAATTGACCAAATCCCCTTTTGCGGATTGGTCAAGCCTTAATTGTAATAGGTAGAATGAGAAGTCATCCCCCAAATTAAATAAAGGTGGTTATAACCACCCAAAATGAGAAGTCGGCCCTACCAATGAAAAGACACTTATGTTCACACCTACCAGATTATATAAATAAGAGAGGCCAACGCCTCATTTACTCACTCACTCAGTTTTTCATTAGAGCGCAAGTTTGGAGCTGCAGTTGGAGAATAAGGAAGAGAGAGAGAGAGAGGCGAATTCTTGGGAGAGGACTTTCTCTAGTGTTTGGTTTATTGTCTTGGCATTGCATTGGCTATCTATATTAAGGAAGTTTTTCTGGGTTTTATTCCCCATGAGGGTTTCCTAGGATAAATGTTGTGTACTGTTGTGATTGTGTTTCTCTCAGTGATCCTATCTATGTTATTGTTATCTAGTAAATTGAAAGTAACCTAATAATAGCAGAAAATTTAACATGGTATCAGAGCTAAGTTGAAGAGAGCATATTTCACAAGAAAAAGAGAAAAATGTCATTGTTGTCGTACATGCAAATTAGGGATTTTTATTGAAGAAGAATTTCAACCCCAAATCCATCTAGAAAAGTGCGCCCTACCGCAAGGAACATTTTGGCATCCTCAATGCAACTTTTCAGTGGCTAGATCTCCCGGAAAGTGAAACCCTAGTTTTCACAAAGTACCAGAAAATCAGAAGTACCAGTGTACTAGAAGTACCAGAAAACTAGAAGCACCAGTCCAGAAATCCGAAGATCAAGTTTGGAGGGGTAAAGTTGGATTTTCTAAAATCTAAACACACCAAGCTACTCGCCTCAATCCAGCACATCTTTTGGTGAGTTTAGTTTTCAGATCCAAGAAATTTGATTTTTCTATTATTTCTATAGCCTGGAGGGCTAGGGTTTCTTCTACAAGAAAGAATGGTTACCAGTATGAGGGTAGAAGATAGGCTGGAAGCATATAGAAACTTCATATATTGGAAGCATAGGTTGCAGATGATTCTAGACGAGAATGATCTCCTAGAACATGTTATAGTGGGTGTAACAGAACCAGAGGAAGAAGAGAAAAAGTCCAAGCATAAGAAGAATGAAAATAAATCAAAGAGAATCCTGTCAGATTCAGGAAAGGATCACTTTATCCCTCATATATCCAAACTATAGACAACAAGGAAAATGTATGAAACACTCAACATGTTATATGAAAGCAAAGACATTACCTGGAATCTTACCTTAAGAAATTAGCTTCGTAATATGAAGATGGAAAACTTAGAATCTGTCGCATCCTATATTATGAGAGTTTCTTAGATTAGAGATCAGCTTGTAGCTATTGGAGATGTCATTAGTGACAAAGAAATTGTAACCACCACCCTAAATGGGTTTCCAACATTTTGGATTCCTTTTGTACAAGGAGTGTGTGTAAGAAGCAAGTTACCCAAGTTTGATAAGTTATGGGAAGATTGTACACACGAAGAATATAGACTTGCAGACCAACAAAAGAGATTAATTGTTGATGAAGAGGAAGCTCTTACAGTTCAAAAGAACAAAATAATTTCCTTAGGGAGGAAAAATAAAGAAGCTAAGTCTGTAAGAGTTCCAGATAAGAAGAAAGATGTTTCAAAGATCAGATGCTACAACTGTAAAAATTTGGGACACTTTTCCTATGACTGTCCTCAAGGAAAAGGGAAAAGAAAGCATCAAGAACATGTGGCAGAGGAAGAGGAATCTCCTCCAACAAAATATTTAGTAGAAATTGAGAAATATGTACTTTAAGTTGAAGATAGTTGATTCGAAGAAAGATAGAAAATGGTGGAGTCCGTGGAGCCTCCCCACACAAAAACAAAAGTATCTATGCGGACTAATGGAGGAAGTATCAAAGAAGATGATGAAGAAAGAGATAAAATATTTATTTCATAAAGCATACTGTTAGTAAGTTTACAGGTCTCAGAAGAAAGAGATTATGCAGTAACTTGCAGAAGTTAGACAACATGATAAGGACGTATGATATGGTGACAGTCAGTAAAAATCAAACAGTATCCAGTATCTATATAGGAGCAGGAGGTTCCTAAAGATGCAGAACATAAATGTTCAAAGATGAAGAAAAATATGGATACTCAGATAGAGTTGATGAGATGCAGGTAACTACAGGTTGCTCCAGTACCATTCTTGTAGATGCAGAGGGAGCAGGTTGATCCATTATGAAGTCAGAAACAAATGTTTGAACTCAAGAAGGCACCCGGGATATTACATAAGAAAACTTCAAGGATGATGATTAGAAGCTCTTAGTTTGGTGCAAGAGGAAGCTATGTCTCCAAGTTCGAAATGGAGGATCGTGATTTGATGCAGTTAGAAAAATAGATGAATGGTGCCCATATATTTTGATCAAGATGAAAGTTATCTAGTAGATGGATGGTGCCCAACATATGGGTAACATGGTATTATACCATGGAAAGATTTTGGACCACAAGAGATTTTTTAGATCCCATAGCTAGACCTTCGTAGAGAAGGAAGAGACCTTCGTAGAGAAGGTGAATGAGAAATTTTACAAGGTTGGCCTCTGTCCAAGTGTTGAGTTTTGGATACTCTAGGGACATCCTAGAATACCCTCGTAGAGAGGAGTGTGGATGTTTCTTCAAGTGGTAGCGGGAATATACTCTCCTCTGGCCAAGGATTGAGTAGCCTCGAACACAAAACTTGACCATGTGGAATGGTTAGTTGGCTCTTGAGGTTTGTGTCGTGATCCTGCTTGGATCATGGAAAGGGAGTCTAGTCTTGCCAAGGCTAGCATCTTAGCTTCTCTAGTTCATGTGGGATGACTAGAAGTGAAGCTATGGTAGTATTCCTCCCCAATGGATGGGAGAGATAGATGACTACAAGAGAAGGGAGAACATAAAAGGAATGGAAAAACTCATAGAATATCCTCTGTGTGAAGACAAGAAAAAGTATCTTCTGCGTGAAGATGGAAGTAAGAAAGAGTATCTTTTGTGTGAAGATGAAAGAAAGAAAGAGTATCTTCTGCGCAAAGATAAAGAGAACAAAACTTCCAATGATTTATAGATATGCCAGTCGTGATGCCAGATGACCAAGTGGATTATATTGATGCCTCCTGTTTCCTAGTTGATGATGTTATCTAGTTGATGTTGTTACCCTGTTGATGATGTTGCCTAGTTGATGATGTTATCCAGTTGATGATGTTTCCCAGTTGATGATGTTATCCAATTGATGTTCTTACCCAGTTAATGATGTTATCCAGTTGATTCTATTGTTCAGTCAATGATGACATCCAGTGACCTATCAAAAGATAAAGAATATCCTTCTTGTTAAGAGGGAGTGTTAAAATATTGTGTAACTCCAAAGAATATTCTTATCCCCTTTTGTGGATAAAGTAAAAGATAAAATATATTTATTATTGATTAGATCAATCCCCTTTTATGGATTGATCATGTCGAGCATTGTAATTGACCAAATCCCCTTTTGTAGATTGGTCAAACCCTAATTGTAATAGGCAGAATGAGAAGTCGACCCCTAGATTAAATAAAGGTGGTTATAACCATCCAGAATGATAAGTCGGCTCTGCCAGTGAAAAGACACTTCTATTCACACCTTCCAGATTGTATAAATAAGATAGGCTAATGCCTCATTTACTCACTCACTCAGTTGTTCATCAGAGCGCAAGTTTGGAGTTGCAGTTGGAGAAGAAGGAAGAGAGAGAGAGACACATTCTTGGGAGAGGACTTTCTCTAGTGTTTGGTTTATTGTCTTGGCATTGCATTGGATATCTATATTAAGGAAGTTTTGCTGGGTTTTCTTCCCCATGAGGGTTTCCCAGGATAAATGTTGTGTAATATTGTGATTGTGTTTCTCTCAGTGATCCTATCTATGCTATTTCTATCTAATAAATTGAAAGTAACCTAATAATAGCAGAAACTTTAACACTCTTAATGGGAATGGAGTGAGAATTCTTGGTTAATAAATCCAAAACCACCATAATACAATCATGTATTTGTAGGGCCATGGGTAAAACCCCTATAAAATATAAAGAAACAACCTCCCACTTGCTTTCAAGAATGTCATGAGGCCAAAACAGACCTATGGGATGGAAATATTATTTCATGACTTGCTGACATTCAAGGCACTAGGCATTGAATTGAATTATATCCTTCCTCATACCCAACCAAAAGTAAACTATTTTCATACTCACATGCACCTTTGCTAATTTTGGATGAGCATTGTAAGGTGCTTGATGAGCTTCTAATAACACCTACTTTCAAAAAGTCCTCTCTGTTAGGTATATACATCCTTTCTAAGTATCGCAATAGTCCATTTGTATCTAGTGAGTAACCTTCATATTTATCTTCTACAACATTCCCCTTTTCCAAAACAAATTTTATTTCCCTATACCAATGATCCTCATGAATGTGACTTAATATGTGATCTCTCAAATCTAGTTTTAAGGAGATCATTGATTGAATCATTGGTCTCTGACTTAATGCATCTGCCATGTCATTTTCCTTCCTTTTTATACAGGAAATCATAAAATCATATTCATTGAACAAYTCTCTCTAACGTCGCTAACGAGCATTAAGGCCTCTTTGAGTAAATATATGTTGAACACTATTATGATCAATCCTTAATTCAAGGTTCTCCAAATTAGGTAATGCCTCCATAACTTTAGTGCCATCATAACAACTACTGATTCCAAGACATGAGTAGGGTAATCTCTTTCATGATTCTTAAGATTCCAAGATGCATAGGCTATAACATCCTCTTCCTAGATTAACATTGTACTCAAGMCTACTTTGGAAGCATCAATACGAACTAAGAAATAMTTATCCATATTAGGCTCTTTAAGGATTGGGGCACAAGTCAAATGTTACTTCAAGTCARTAAATGTCAACTCACATTCATCCRTCAACTCMAATATTTTTKCYTYMTGCTAGAGAGAGGCGATGSAATTGTGATTTTTGAACAACCTTGTATAAATATCCTATAATATCCTACCAACCCCATGAAACTACATGCCTCTTGACCATTTTTTAGTACTATACATTCCATTATCACTTCAATTTTACTAGGGTCTAGTGCTATACCTTCCTCAATGATCACATGACCCAAATAATGAATCTTTTTATGAAAGAAATAATACTTCGATGTCTTTCCATATAGATTATTCTCCCAAAGACATTGAAGATCAAGACTCAAATGTCCTTGGTGTTCCTTTCTTTATGAGAATAAATGAGAATGTCATCCATAAATCCTTGTGAAAAATGGTCTAGATATTTGCTAAAAACACTATTCATTAGAATCATAAATGTTGCAGGAGCATTAGCTAACCCAAAAGGTACCACCATGTATTCATAATTCCAAATTCTACTTCTAAAAGTAGTTTTGTGAATTTCTTCATCCTTAATCCCGAGTTGATGATACCTAGATCTCAAATCAATCTTAATAAACATTGAAGCTTCCTTTTGTTGGTCAAACAAATCATTGATTTGAAGGGTAATTGAAGATTCCTTTTGTTGGTCAAACAAATCATTGATTTGAAGGACAATATACCCATTCTCTATTATAGATTTTCTCAAATCTCTATAATCAATATAAATTCAAAAGGTACCATCATTTTTCTAAAAATGACAAGGATTATTGATGCACCTGAAAAGGACTCTGGGCTAAATCATTCCAAGATCCAATAACTACTTAAGTTGAGTACCAAGCTCATTAAGCTCTAGAATCATCATTTGATAAGGTGTCTTGGATATAGTTTCCTATCCTAGTTTAAGGGCGATAACAGAGTCAATCTCTCAAGAAGGAGGTAGGCATATTAGCTTTGAATGAAAAACACCATTTAATTCAGATAGCAATGGATGGAGTTTTGGTGCAGGATTACTATTCTTGTCAACAAATTCAACTGGATAAATCCTACATCCTCCCTAAAATGCTTCCTTACAATACTTAATGATATACGATGAAGAGAACCCTAGCATTTGATTACTTGAATCACTATTAATTCTCTTCATTATTATACCTACCATCGACATGGTATATAGAGATCGATATCGCATTGACTATCTATTAATTCACCGTGGACCAAATGTTTTTGAGTCGTTTTCCAAAGTTTTACACTACAATTTAAATTTCTTTATTTTTCTTAATTGTTTAAAACATTTTTTTGACATCTAATTGGTTAGGGAAACCAACCCGTTATTGCCGAGTTGATGGCTACCAAAAAAAATTGAGTTGTTTTTCCAAAGTTTGACATTACAGTTTGAATTTGTTTATTTTCTAGAGTTGTTTTCCAAAGTTTTACATTACAGTTTGAATTTATTTATTTTTCTTAATTGTTTAAAAACATTTTTTTGACATCTAATTGGTTAGTGAAACCAACCCACCGAGTTGACGTCTAGAAATAAATAAGTGGATGAACATTTTTTGGAAAACTGTGAATGTGAGGTGATGTGGAGAGAGTTGCACACTTGACTCTGACACTGTAGTGAATGCTTAGTGCATTCGATGCTCTGGCAATGGCAACTTAGAGAAGAAGTATAGGTAGCGTGGCAACCTACATGCACATTTCTTGTTAGCCATTCGATATAGAATAAAAGTTTTGTGCTGTAATAACTTTATATTTCTTGGTATCAGGTGTGCCAATCGATTTGAAAAAGGCAGGCGCTTCTTGTGACGAGTATAAGCTACATGGGTAGCTTGAGGGTGCAGGTGATAGTTGCAAAAGGATATGTAGATGCAGGCCTGCTCTCCAAGTGCTTTGTTCATTGTTTCCAAGAGATGAAGGAAGTTTCCGCCATATGAAAAAACTGTTTGGTCTCTATTGCTACTTTGATATTTGAAGAATCGGATGATCAACTATGTTCATTGTTAAGAGACCCATTTCAACTGATTTGCTAGGGCTTATGATAGATTCCAAAGAAAACACTAATGCAATAGACTAGGTTAACACTAGTGCTTGTGCTATTAGAATTCGAGATATCATAGAGGAACACATGACTTTCTTCTTTGTTGGAAAGCAGACCACTTCAAATATGTTAACATGGACAATAGTTCTTCTGTCCATCCATCAAGACTGGCAGAAAATGGCTCAGAAGCAAGTTATAGATGAAAATGGCTTGGAATCAATTTCTAGACGTTTGTGGGAATGATGATCTAGACATAAATACTTTGAACAAACTCAGAATTGTAATATCAAAAATTTTCTTTCCTAATTGGGTCATAACATTATGACGGAGGATTAATGTATTGATGTGATTGTCGTGTTTTCCTACAGGTGGACATGATTGTTAAAGAGTCTCTGAGACTGTATCCACCTTTAGTAGCTCTAGTTAGATGGACAAAGAACGAAGTCATAATGCAATTATTAAGCCATTCGATATAATGCACATAGTTGTTTTAGCTGGAAATCAATGGTTGCACCTTCTGAACAAGATAGAGATGACACAAACTATTTACTTCAAACCAGGATCTCCTTACTTACCTGTGCTTCACGAGAGACCCTCTGCAACGTACACTTTAGATACCCTCCCGCATCATACTCCTTACATACTTTGCATCGTACTCCTTACATACTTGTGCTTCACGAGAGACCCTCCTGCATCTTTAGAGCGGCTCTATCCCTCTATCCGACGATGCATCTTTAGAGAGAGTGGCTCTATCCCTCGATCCAACGAAGCTATCCCTCAATTAGTTGCAATTGGTTGGGCCTCATAGCAACTTATTTCACCAGTCGCCTCTTCCTCACAGCTTTGGCACAAAATCTTACAGATCAACAAAAGTAAAATGGAAGTTTGTGTGTGTGGACTACCATACCGATTCAAGAAGTTACGTATCCTACCAATGATCATCCTAGGCTATTGTCTTCTTGAGCTATCGGCTTGATCTCCTAGTTTTTGTTGTTGTTACTGTAACTGTTTGAGGAATCACACATAGTTACTATGACTCTTTGAGGAAGTGCACACAATATTGGGTGTGATAGCTATTGCTAGAATTATTTCTAGGGAAGAATAGTGAGAAGTGGGATCTATCTATTGCTATTTCTATTGTAAGTACTAATCATTTGTCATGGTCAATCAAATTTATACCTTGTTTGTTCATGTATATTTTACAGTGCAAAAGTGATTTTGGTTAGTAGCACCAATGACTAACCATTTTTTTTTGCTTTTGATCCAGATTTATCCCATTCCATGTGTGCCAAGCCTACTGTTTCTCTCCCCGACTGAGTGCTTTGAAGGTAAATCTAGTCCAAGCAAGTTGCTATTTCTATGCTGGCTTCACTGTTGAAGCATAATTTTCATATTCTATGCAATTGTTTTCTTATAACATGGTATAATGAATTTTCATATACAAAGAAACATGATCTTCTTCTATTAAACCCGATCAAAGGATTGACAAGATTCTTCCAAGATGTGGATTCTATAGAAAAAGAAAGAAACAATATTTTCGTTCACTGATCGGTCGAGAATGCATCTATCCCCCTAACCTACCATCTCTGAAAGTGGCATATCGACTTTTGTTCCTTATCCTCGTGCAAGTCTCTTCCTTGATCAACTTACAGGATTATTACAAAGAATGGGACTAGTGCTAGCACTGCCCCTAATCGAATGGACACCTTTTCCAATCATTACGTGAATGGATAATGAGTGTCGGTGTGGTGCACGT
Organism: Picea engelmannii; assembly: GCA_009831015.1. Classification (NCBI taxonomy): domain Eukaryota; kingdom Viridiplantae; phylum Streptophyta; class Pinopsida; order Pinales; family Pinaceae; genus Picea; species Picea engelmannii. The sequence goes on from ML810881.1 coordinate 76,183, forward strand.
TTCTCGTACGACCAAGCACTACTTTTATGAATTGAAGTTTCCATGATATCGACAGTGTAATTGGAAAATCCCTTATGGCATATATCATTTAAAAATGAGATCTGTTGCCTCAGTTATTGGTCTCGGAGAAATGAATTGCACCCGGGCTGGGGTAAATTCAATCCTCCACTCATGAATTCATAATTGTGTCAAGTAATAATTAAGTAAATTTCGGACCTTTCTTGTGTTGAGCTTGTGTTGATGGGTAAACTTGGTTTGTTGGTTCTTCGTCTAGGTCCAGTCTATGTTGATGGGTAAACTTGGTTTGTTGGTTCTTCGACTAGGTCCACTAAATCTGTTGGTACTTCTTCTCGATCAATGGATGAAACAACCACCTCTTTTGCTAGATAGACTTGTTCTAGAAGAATGGGTTAAAAAACTTATGATATGTGTGATTTGGTTGTCATTTGTATGGACATGTAAGCCTTTCAATGGTCACTACATGGCATTAAATGTATTCTCTCTCTATAGCATGATAACACATATATATGTAACGATGCATGGAATATGTAAGGACGCATGGAAAATGAGCTATGATTTGTCATGGAGTTCACTGCATGGACCAATTTTCTTTAGAAATGGTGCTTGCACAGTTGTTATCCGACTAATCGGTAGGTGCAGACACTAACAGATCTCCCTAGATCCACCTGGATCTAGAACAAAATAGGACAGGACATGACTCTTTCCCTAAGTTTTGACCATTGAATTAGCTAGTAGGGAGGAACAAGTAACATACCTTTGTATTGCTTCCTAGGGTCTCTGTTGCTCCCGCTTCACTCCAGTGCTCTCATGAAGTCAAGACCAAGACAACACAAACCAACCAAAGTGAATATAGCACAATATATTCAACTGTCAACTTATGTGTATGATCAAGGAATTACACAATAAAGTGAGAATAGCTTTATGGGAAAAGGACATGCCACTGTATCATATTAATTGAAAGTAGAACATTACAACCTGATCGCCTTGATGTCACAAGATCCCTTTCAGTGGCTCTTGGCTCCAACACACACACTTGCTCAATCTTTGTATGAAGAAGATCAAATCCTCTTGATAGACTTGCTAGAGTCTCCAAGCTCCTGTTCAAGCTAAGTCCTTCACACAATCCTTTCACCAATTCTCCAATGAATATTGCTTAACCTTTTCCATGAGAATTCCATCAATATATAGGATAAAATGAGATGGTTACTTGGATAAGAATGATCCCACAATATCAGGGAATCCAGTACAAGGATAACCATTCGAATGCCAACCCATTCTTCTAGAAGATTCCCTTCTAGAACCATCGAGAATCCAACTTTTTCCAAGCTTTAGAATGAGTTCGCACCCTAGCTATTCAGCACAGTGCGAGAAGTTCACACCCTAGCTTAAGGCAGCCTGTGAGAATGGGTCATTCTCGCACCCTAGTATATTAATAGCCTGCGAACTCTCCTCAAAAGTATGTTTTCTGGGAAGAGATGAATGTAACTTTTCTCAGGATAAAGTTCTTATGAGGAGATTGAGTACACCATCATCAATACACCATCATGATGACCAAAATCATGGGTAATAGAATTCCCCCCAAAGTATGAGGCCGGAACCAGTGACAGCCGAAAGACTTTGTACGCTGCATGTGTGTGTCGGAAACCAGGAGCGCACCTAATCGGAAACCTGCAAACAACCAAGCATCTGCAGAATATCATATATATCAATTCTGAGGTAGGCATTCCCATACTCAGATCACAAATGGATGACATTGTAGACATAGGTCATGGCCACCAATCATACATTGTGGATCCATGCCGTCAAAATATAGCATAGCCACTAGGAATACACTGTGGATCTATGCAAGAAAATTCAAATTAAGATGACATAGCCACGAGACATACAAAGTGGATCTATGTGTCGCAAATTATACATATTCCATCGCAACCTGGACAAAGGGATGATATCCAGGGTCTTCAATCTCGTCACCCAAAAGTACGAATCTAGCCATATGATTACATGTGTCGAAGTCGAACATGGTAGAAACCACTTGATTACCGGTCATTGATGAAATCGTTAACAAGTGCGAGGGAAATCACCATTGATGTCAATGACTCCCAAGGTACCCTAGTACAATCCTTCGAATGTGAATGAATGAGTTGAAGTCGAACATCTGATGGAATCTTTCGATCAGGGGTCAATGATGTAAACCCACTGTCGAAAGAGAGGAAACTTTCCATTGACGCATGCAAGTTCCAAGGTACCAAATAATTTCTAAGTCTTGATTATGGATAATGAGCTGAAGTCGATGGAACAAAACTCATCACAGGAGGGCCTTGATGTATCCCCCATCAATGACACGAAATGAGTAATAGATTTTGAAGATGAAATAGAGTATGATGTAAGTTGAACTGGACACAGGGAAGGCCGACATAGAGAGAATGGATAACTGCAGATGGCCAACTCAATAGAGGTTTCAGATGAACTTCTCTTGAACATATGAACGACATGACCAATGATTTGGCAGCATTGACTCAAAGATGACACAGGGAATGACCTTGTAGCAAATCGAATGAGAGACAAATGGATTTCACAAATCGGCTTCAAATAATGAATAGGGGGTGTCATGTTCAACAGCGACACTTACTACCAATCAATATGAAAATGAAAACATATCCCTTTCCCAAATTTCCCCCCACCATTTCTGGCGAGTACCTCTTTATTTTTACGCAAGCTTGAGGAGGATAACATATGCTTGTTGATATAAGCTTATCCTTCGGATAAGTCCTTCAGAGTATGTTTAACGAACCCTAAGAAGGAGTGGTTCAGTCCCATGACGGGTCTGTCAATATTTGTTTAATGAGTCTAGAGATAGAAAAATCGAAGGTTTTTCATGATTATAGTGTTTGGAAAAACACTTAAAAGAGAACTCTCTCAGTTCCTTTTTCGTAAAATAGTCTAATGAGACCAAAAAAGAGATAAATTATCACTCACCAGACGCTTTCTTCAAATACTTTATCGAGCGTGAAAATAGCAAGGTCGCTCGGCTATCTTTTCATGTTTAGAGAGTCTGAAAAGAGATTAAAGAGGACTCCAGAGGGGTTCCTTTTTCGTATAACCTTTTTGAGCCCGAAAAAGTGATAAAAATATGCTCGATCGCGTTCTCATATATTTTCAAGTGTGAGAATGGACAAAGACCAAGCTCGAGGTTTTATACAAAAACCATAAAAAACAAAAATATGCAATGAAAAAAGAAAAATTATGTCCGCATCCCTATACATGAACATTGAAGTCATTATGCCTGCAAACGTTACACTCAAAAGGGCATTAGGGCTTAGGTTTTAATCAATAAATAATTAAAAATTCCAAATAATATGATAAAAGTAAATATAAAGAAGTTAAAACTTTTTTTACCATATCATTTTCACTTTTCCACTATTTGAGCCCAAAAACCCCTCTTTTACCCTCGAAATTCGGCGTCAGATTACGGGAGTTACAAGCATCCATTCGAAAAGCTGTCAGTGATAGTGAGGTAGGCTCTTTGTCCTCTACTCTTTCATGGTTTTATTTTGCATTTTTATTGGTAAAAACTCATTTTTGAGTTGGTTTGGTGAGCCCTACTTGCACTTAGCCATTCTCGCAGGTGGGCTACACGGGACCTGCGAGAATGGGTCATTCTTGCAGGTGAGCCCACAACAGCCTGCGAGGTTTTCACACTATGCCTAAAAGGCACCTGCGAGAACTGCAAAGCACAAAAGTTTTTTAAAAATTTGCTCAATGAAAAAGAAGCAATTCGTGAATAGAGTTACCAATCCTGTTCTTGTGCTTCTTATGCAGGTAGTTGGCCATCAAAATGGTTCTTGAATGGCGTGAAAGGGAGCACGAAGAAGACAATTCCATTGCCGGAAATCATCCACCCACTATTGCCGCTTTGAGAAACTGTGGTCTTCTGAAGTACTTTCGTATCCCGAGCATGAGGGCCCAAGTCAGGTTATTAGAGTACCTTGTGCATATGTGGGATTTCGATCAGCAGGTATTTCATGTAGGGGTCCACACACTGTCCTTAGATATTGAGGACATTTACTTCTTGACTGGACTGTCATGACGTGGGTATCATGTGAGCCTGACTGGTAGCAGAGGTGGTGGGCTGCCCATGAGTGAGTACTTCCACTTACACGGGTTTAGCGTCGGGGTATATCTTTATCTCATGTATCACAATTTCAAGGTCGATACCTGGCATTTCTTCATATCTCCAGGCGAAGATGTTACGAAACTCTTTGAAAAGGGATGTGTAGGTGACGATTTCATCAGAGGAACACAAAGCTACTATATGGAAATTTTCGACAATCCCAGATTTGACGGATATGTCGAGGGGAATCGTGGGCGAGATATTGCTTAATTTCCCTTCAGAAAACACACCGTGTGTAGGCCCGGGAATGATGGAGATGATGACAATAGTTGACAGGGTCGATATCCATTGGTAGTTCTCAATGGTATGTTGTTCCAGAAATAGGATGGAAAGATGATGTCCATTGTCCCAAGGGGTTTCCTCAATGACAGACATGATCATCTCGTCAGTGGGAAAAATGACACGAAAAGGATCGGGAGACAACTCATCAAGAGAGGGGGTAGAAGGCGTTGCCGATTGAATGGCCTGATAGGCAGATTCGATCGGACTTAATGGCATTTCGTCGTCGTAACGAAAATAATCTCCAGGGTCAGGTACTATATAGGGGTCGTAAGACGCAGGAAGTTCATGAATCGAGGTGGAAATCATGTTGATCGAAGCAACAGACAAGCGTGGAACATCGGGCAGTGGAATGGGGAAAGTACCCATTAACGAAGATTCTTTGATAAGGCCTACACCGACGTTCTCATAACCCGGTGGGGTTTTAGTGATGAATGGTACGTTGCCATTACGGGAATTAGAATTAAATAAGGCTAGTTGGTTGACGGTGACGACCTTTCCTTGATGTGGGAAACATACCACACGGAAAAGGGTCGACACAACTACGTGCATGGAATTGATCCAGTTGCGGCCAAGCAGAAGATTGTAATCAAGGGGAGCATTGAAGACTTCCACTTCAACTTGGACCGTTGTGCCTTCTAGCATGATGGGCAATGAAGGAAGGACACCGTAGGGTTTAAAACCAGAGCCATTAAAGGCTTTGAGAGTGTTATGGGATTCATTCAATAGGGGAGAGCCAATGGATTTCTAGCAAGTAAGAAACATGACACACGTTGAGGCACCCTCGTTGATAACAGTTCGACAAATGTTTTTGTCAGAGACAATCACTTGGATCTGGAACATGAGTTGAGGGGGTAACCTTGGAATGTGATCTTCCAAGTCAAAGATTATCAAATTCGTATCCGTCGGGTCGATTCCACCGATAGCTTTCAACAGTGCCTTTCGTTGTGTGGGACAACTTTGAAGGATTTCGAGGGCTGACATCGCAGAAGGTGCTTGGGACAGATCTTCAACAATGCTGTAGTTTTGGGCAGCACGAGCATGAGGATTAAAAGCCGATTTCCAAACGACACCCTTTGGGGGGGGTCGAAGAACTGTGTCGAGGCTTGGTCGTTTGAGATGAAGAGGACCGTTGGTAGGTGGAGTTGCGGGAGAGGGTTGTACCAAGGAAGGAGGTAGATCATCAACCTTCTCTTTAGAGGGAGAATAATCTTTGGCTCAAGTAGTGAGTGCAACGTTGCTCTGCTTTGAATCGCCAGTACACATCAATACATAGGATGTAGTAGAAGATGAGGGTTGGTCGTGAATGACCAACTGAGCCTGTTGTTGAGATGGGAAGGGTTGTGACAAAACGGTCGGAGCAGGTGGTTTGGGAGCTCCTTGAAGGAACTTAGTGACCTCGGCGTGTCGTGGACAATCCTTCGTGTAGTGATCATCACCACAGATAAGACAAGGGTATCAAGGTTTGTGCTTATCCCGATCGTCAACAGGGGTAGATTTGGTTTGCTCTGCTTGAGAAGTATTTTTGCCCTCCTTATTCTTACCCCTTCCCGTTTTGGATTTGATTTTACCAGCTGGGGTGGATTGAACTGCATTTACCTCAGAAGTCTTGCCGATGGGAGGGGCAGGAGATGGAGCATTTTGAACATTGGAAGAAATAGGTTTGGGGTTTGTGATTGAGGTGGAATGTGGTTGGGCTTGGAAAGTGCCAATCACACCGTCAGTAGCATGTGAAGCAGTTGGAGTAGTTGAAGTGCTGGAAGTAGAAGGATGAGGTAAGTCAGGTAGTAAGTCGTAAAGGGTACCCATTTGTGAGTAAACGAGGTCAAGGTATTGAGCACGACTTATGGCCTGCTCTTCTGTGACTACTCCACCCATGGAAATGTCACGACCGATGTCATTCACAAACGATTTTGTGAACCATTCTACCAGCAACTGATCGGGGAGTTTGAGTTTAGTGAGACGGCGTCTCCGTCGCCACTCATGAATGTGATTGGATATATGAGTGGCCTTGTTCTGTTTGAAAGAAGTCAAAATCTCGGTCCCCGTGTCATAACAGATCGGTAACTGGTAGTGTGTGAGAAAATACATAGCTAGGGTGTTGAAGTCAGAGAAGAAACCTCGTGGCAATTCTATATACCACTTCACAGCAGAACCTGTGAGGGTTCGTTGAAAAAGATGTAAATGAATAGAGTCATCCATCAACGAGTTGGATGAGCACCATAGGTGAAAAGTCATAACGTGATTGTTCGGGTCCTCTCCCGATTTGTCGTCGAATTTAGGAATGTTCGATGGTAGCTTGGCTGGTATAGCAGGCCATTGGGGAGATTGACGAATTGGATCATTTAAAATTCTTGACAAATCTGGAAGATCCAAAGTGGTGATAAAGGGTAACTTTCAATTCACCTACAGGTACTGGTGGCTTTGGGGAGGAAGCCTCGTCGGCAAACCAGTAGGACCATAAGAAGTCTACATATAATGTGAAGACCCATGAAGATTTGGTGGTGGTTGGAGAGGGTAGTAGCTCATGGGATTGTATCCTAGAACAGGAACATGAGTTTGAGCAGTCGAGCCCCAAATAGGATTGAATGAACCTGGATAGGGTTGGCCCATACTAGGGGGTATTATGGATGCAGCTGGAAACTGCTACCCCCCAGTCGATTGAGGAGGATGTTGTATCAACTGATTCCAATACTGGGCCAAGGATGGAGGTATGTTTTTTCCAAAAGGTGGGGTTGGTCCTCCTATCGAAGGTGGTGTTCCAATTGGGGGCAGTGTTCCAATTGGGGGTTGAGTTCCAATTGGGACTTGCGTTCCAATAGGAATTTTCCCACTGAGAGGGGGTTGAGTCATGCCACCTTGGTGAAATTGTCCACCGACGGGAATCTGGTAATTTGGTGTGAATAACGGAAGAGTGCCACTAGGATTAAGACTGCCAGTAGAAGACGAGGAAGGTCCTCCAAAAGGAAATTGAGGGAGTGTTGGAATAAAACCAGGAAGAGAGTGCCCAGAAGAAGAAGGACCACTAGGAGAGCTGGATGGGGTTTGCGCAGGAGTAGGAATGGAAGCATTCAATGCACGGTATCCAGGTGGTAGTGTCGTAGTGATGTTGGGCATTCTCGGTGTGTTGATGGGAGCGAGACTCATCGTAGTAAACCCGGTTAGAACACTCGTAGTATCTGTGTGGTGGGCCATTTCAATAGGGACAGTAAAGCAACAGGCGGTAGTAAACAGTATTGTCTCTGGACTAGAGATTTCAGAAATCACAGGTGGGGTGATTTCGGAAATCACAGGTGAACCTAGACCAAAACGGTCCCGTCGAAAAACACCTGTAGACCAAAAAAGATATTGGCCTTCTGTGCCGGGAAAGGGTCCAACTGGTGATCCAGAAGATGTAACAACTAAGTCTCCGGAAGAATTTAGTCGCATAAACGGTCGCTCAGAATCAGGGTGAAGTCGAAAGTCCTCTTGAGTGTTCATGATTCATAAATGTTCTAGAGAGTCAGTTCGTTCCACTTGTGGCGTGGTGATGACTGGGACTTCACTTTGTCGAGGAGAGACCTCAGGTGTACTTGTAGGCAAGGGTTGAGAACCTTCCAGATGGTTTGGAGATAAACCCTGCATTCTATGTGAACGACATGGAGGAGCTATTGTAACCGAGTGACAAACTTCAAGAAGAAAATCTTATGGCCAACTTTGGTAAACAGACAACACGCGCTAGTAAACAAAATCTAGGAAGCAACACCAAGAAAACAAGACCTTCTAATTCTGAAGCCACTAGTTGGTGATGAAATCTAACGTCGCAACAACGAGACGAGAAGGGGCTGGGCTAGGGTGGAAAAGTTACATTGACGACCTGCTTAACGGACTTACACCCTGGTGCAAGATCCCACACATAATTGTGGGTATACCCTCCAAGGAGCCCGAGTGAGTTTGGTCAACGTCGATTTCAGGTACTGTGAAGACTTTCCCCTTCACAGTCACCTTATGTAAGAACCTAGAAATATAGGCCACTAAGGTTACCACTGACAACAATAAAGCCTGGGGGGACAGTCGACAGTCCGATCCACAGGCAAGGGCAGGGTATCTAGCCCGAAATAAACTCAAAAGGATTCCACTCATCATTGTGGGTATACCTCCGAGTGATCCCCGTAATACGTGCAATCTCTACACCGATATCAACAAAGTAGGGTGAGTAACTTCGCCAATATCAATGCGACCTCGTGTTTGACCCTCGTGTGAGAAGGGCTTCCCAGGACAATATGTTGCAAATGGAATTTAACACTCCTTAACACAAGATGCTATTGTGTGTTTTGTGCTTTGGAGAGTGTATCTCTCTTCCTACTCCAAAGCACTAGCCTAGCTAAATGTTGGTGTAATAGAGCCCTAGAAAAGAGTTTCTAGTTAAATTTTATGATTGCGCAATGTTATTAAGGGTTGTTGTTACTCAAAGGAAGCAGAGATGAAACTGATGTTGTATAAGACTCTGACCCAACGATGCATGGATAAGAATGAAATATAGCAATTTTCGTTCAATGAATCCTATGTATGGGAGGGAAAGAGAATTTTTCTGGATCAAACTTGAACTACGCAAATGCAACAAATCACGCATCAATAACAATTCTCTATTGTTTCTTTTTCAATAATTTCAACAATTGATTTTCGATACTTTCGAAGATGAAAATGTTTTTTGAAAGAAAAAAGTTTGTTCACTTTTCAAAAAGGACCTACACCCTGATGGTGAGAGTGCAGAAAATCAAAAAACCAATGAACAAGCAATAGATAAAAAACCAAAACCACTCTTTCAATGAAAACAAAAATAACAAGCAAACCAAACTAGTCTTTTCGATTTCATAAGAAAAGTGATCTTTCAAAGAATAAGAAAAGGATAAATACAAATAAGCTTAACTTTTAACCGATCATCGGTCCTTAACCAATCAAGCACACTCAGATTCCGAGATCAGAGAGTATAGCTTTGTAGAGAAAAGTCAAGAAACGGAAGTCAAGACAAAAGTGACAGGAAGAGCCTTTGAAATCCTAAGACTATTCATGCACAAAAACGAAGACAAGAAAAACATCAATCAATGGTCCAAGAAACTCTTTTGAGGCACCTAAACTGATCTAGGCAGTTGAAGATGCAAAAACTCAAATCCAAAATTTTGAAAAACAAGGTTCGCAGGCTGAGAGTGTTACACGGTGCAAGAATAGGTGATTCTCGTAGGTGAGCTTTGAGGAGAGTGCGAGAACCTCACACTGAACCTAAAGGCAGGGTGCAAACTCAATATGTTCTCGCAGGCCACTATGGAGTGCAGTGCGAGAATGTCTGAAACTAGTCAAATTTTTGGAAAAAGACACAAAATTTGAAGAGGCCTCTAGACCCAGAGGGTCTATCAGGGTATCCTGAAGACTCAAAGATTTATATGAATGGAGAAAGGTAAGGCAAGAGAAAATGGCCAAGGAAAAATACCAAAAACCACAAAGAACACGGGTTATCTCCCCAGTGGAGTCACCAATTTTGTTATCGGACTAATCGGTAGGTGAAAACACTAACAGATCTCCCTAGATCCACCTGGATCTAGAACAAAATAGGACAATACATGACTCTTTCCCTAAGTTTTGACCATTGAATTAGCCAGTAGGGAGGAACAAGTAACATACCTTTGTATCGCTTCCTAGGGTCTCTGTTGCTCCCGCTTCTCTCCGGTGTTCTCGTGAAGTCAAGACCTAGACAACACAAACCAACCAAAGTGAAGATAACACAATATATTCAACTGTCAACTTATGTGTATGATCAAGGAATTACACAATAAAGTGAGAATAGCTTTATGGGAAAAGGACATGCCACTGTATCATATTAATTGAAAGTAGAACATTACAACCTGATCGCCTTGATGTCGCAAGCTCCCTTTCAGTGGCTCTTGGCTCCAACACACACACTTGCTCAATATTTGTATGAAGAAGATCAAATCCTCTTGATAGACTTGCTAGAGTCTCCAAGCTCCTGTTCAAGCTAAGTCCTTCACACAATCCTTTCACCAATTCTCCAATGAATCTTGCTTAACCTTTTCCATGAGAATTCCATCAATATATAGGAGAAAATGAGATGGTTACTTGGATAAGAATGATCCCACAATATTAGGGAATCCAGTACAATGATAACCATTCAAATTCCAACCCATTATTCTAGAAGATTCCCTTCTAGAACCATTGATAATCCATCTTTTTCCAAGCTTTAGAACGATTTCACACCCTAGCTATTTAGCACAGTGCGAGAAGTTCGCACCCTAGCTTAAGGCAGCCTACGAGAATGGGTCATTCTCACACCCTAGTATATTAGTAGCCTGCGAACTCTCCTCAAAAGTATGTTTTCTGGGAAGAGATGAATGTAACTTTTCTCAGGAGAAAGTTCTTATGAGGACCCTGAGTACACCATCATCAATACACCATCATGATGACCAAAATCATGGGTAACAACTGTTGTCCCTAAAAAAAAACTGAAGATAGGTTGAAACCTGAGTATTAAAAATCGACTTTGCATAAAGGGCGCCTGCAAAAAGACAATCAATAGTTGTCATAGATGACATGAACATTGAATTTTGTATCATTGGAGAGATGTGGTGAATAAAGTTATAGCTAGAAGCCATTTAAAAATGCCACCTAACATAATAAAAAAATTTGTAAATCGTTGTTTTTTTCATAACTTCAAACTAGTACAAATCAAATCACTTATGCAAATTTGTCAAGAAGCTTTATTTTATTGTTTAAAGAGCCATTTATTCCCATCCTTAAGATTTTTTGATGCAAAAAATCTTGACACTGTAGGCAGGGACTTCCCACGCTGTCTTGGCATGTGAACTCAACCTATAGGAAAGAAAATTGACACTGTATGCAGAGAATTGCCACATTGTCTTGGCATGTGAACTCGACTTATAGGAAATATGAATATTTCAGCTATTTGCAAAAATTCGATCCAAACTTGACATTGTAGGCAGGGAATTTCCACGTTGTCTTGGCATGTGAACTCGACCTATAGGAAATATGAATATTTCAGCTATTTGCAGAAATTCGATCCATCCAAATTCGAATGAACTGGACCTCCATAGAGCAGCATATAGCTGGTATTCACCCTTTTCTATTTAAGCATTATGAATTTCTACATAGTGGTAGGTATATGCTTCCATGCAACCTTGTTTACAAAATGAACCTTTCCACTAAAATAATTGAAGAAATATCGATGACTTTCTATCCAATCCATGCCCACTATTAAATCATAGGTTCCTTAAGGTGTGCTATAAATGTTCATATAAAGTACCATACAATTTTCAACAATAGGACCCACGAATTACTTAACTCCAAATGTCATGTCTACATAATGGAAGTCATATCTGGTTGACTGAAAACAAAATAGCACTAATATCTGGTTGATTACTGAGTTTTTTTATTTTGTTGAACAAACCTTGTTGCGATTGAACGAAATTTATTATCCTTTGAAATTCTGCCAATTTCCAACACTGATATCTGGTTGATATCTAGTTAGCCAATGGTTTGAAAACAAAACAACAATGATATCTGGTTGATTACGGAGTTTCCTATTTCGTTGAACATATTATCCTTTTCTTTTATTATTAAATTGTTTTTAAATGAATGGAGGGAAGGAACTAATGCCTTAATTTGAAAGGTGGAATCTTGAAGTTCTGTAAATTTCCACCTGTCACTGCATTATTGAGTATTGCCATCGACCGGATATTAGCATAGATTTGGGACCCAATTCTTTATGCAAAGAAGGTGGCATCCACCAACATAAAAAGCAAGTGGGAGTCACATGGGACGTGTCAGAAATTAAAGTAGCAGCAAGTGGGTCTCCCTCAGCAATCAAAATTCAACACGTCATAGCCCGTTAGAGGGGTTCCAACACATCCTAGAAGGGTTATTAAATAATTCCACGTCAAAAAAAAATATTTTCAATTTTTGAAGATTATTCCGGAAATGTTAAAAAAAACCTAAAATTTCCTAGCAAGGGTAATATTTTAAATTACCAGACATTAAGATTTGCTGATTACCATTTAACACTCCACTCAACACTAGTCATTGGTGTACAATGTAAACTATACAGGTAGATAAATGTTGCTTCGTGCGAAATTGCGGTAACATTGAAGTTTGAACAAGTTCCCTTCGAGAATCAAAATTCGAATCTCCTCACGGTAACTCGGAGCTTGGTGATTGTCTCACAAGGAAGTTCAACAATTCTATGAGATGACAGTTACAGCCTTCTCTTCTAAACAATTTAAGTATAAATATGGCTTTCATAAACCTCCAAATTAATTCCATTCAAATAGCTTGGCCTTGGGGTACAGATGCCAGCTCTCGCCGCAATGGATTTCCGGATATTTAAGTCTCACAACATCCTATCAGCTCGACTTTGGAACAGATTCATCTAGTCTCAGGTAAGAAATTTATATTAATTTAATTTCGTGGGTTTTTCTGGGAATTATAATGAGATATGGGTGAAATGTGGCTTCTAGACTGTTTATGCCCGGAAATAATTGTTAGAATAGTATCCACAGGTTTGAGTTTTATGGGTTGTTAATTTGAAGGAAATTTATGAGATTTTTTTTGAAATTGGCCTATAGAAGGCAATGTGGTTTAAAGGATGTTCGGGGATAGTCTTTACTATGCATTTTTTCATTGTGAATTCTGTTGGAAAACATGGAATTTGAATAATGAGAGATAAAATTGCGTGTATTCACATAAATTTGGAGTTTGAGTAAGGAAAGTTTAGTTATATGAAGTTGTTATGGATGTTATTTTAAGGTAAATTTTATATTGTTTCAGGTTTAAATCTAAAAGAGGGGAAAATTATGTTCTGTCCAAGATTTTTCAGCCTAGTAGCTATCTTATGCAATGTTTGCTTTTAACGTCATCTAAAACATACCTTATTTATAGGATCTTTTATCTTAGAATCAAAATCTAAAATGGATTTGATCAGAGATTTGATCAAGGATGTTGGGTTTTTAATATTGTGTTAGTGTGGTAGAACGATTCAGTTATAAAATTTGTTAGTTTGGTTCTGGTTTTATCAGATAGAATATATTTGAGAGGCTTATAAACACTGATTTATAGAAGGTCAGTTTCAAGGGAAATTTCTCAGTGGATGTAATGCCAAGATGAAGTGATGCGATGTTTTAGAAGCTGGTGTAGGATTGAGGTGAGCTTTAAGGGTAATTGCTTGTAGATTGTTAAGTTCAAGTTCTATTGTGCCTCAAGACGCTGTTTGTTGATGTGTTTTCATTGTCACCCATCAACCAAGTGATTTTGGTCTATGCTTGAACCTGGATTTATCTTAATTGGGGACCCATTTTTGATATTTGAAGAGTGACGGGTGATCCTCACCCACTGATCATGAAAACCCAGAAAGATTTTTTCTTAAGAATTTTGGATTATTCTCAAATGTTGTATTTTTTCCCTCACGCAAAGTCATCTGGAGTGATAGGTTTATGTCTGAATAAAAAATGGATGCCGAGAAAGAGGAACATGGGGATGTGCACCCATTCATTAGAAACCCTTCTGTATCAACTTTGCCCAACATTTCACAGAATGGAAAACAAAGGTCATGTGTTCGATATTTTGCTAATTTTGTTTGATAACCCAAGGAAAACAAGGGTAATGGTGTGGTTCAAAAGGGGGTCTTATCCTTCCATTTTCATACATAAACAAGACAAATGTCACAATAGTTTTTCACTGTAATAATCTTTGAAGTGAAAGAGGAGGACCATCTCTATAAAAATGGAGGAGGGTTCTCTTTGTTCCCTATAGTTTTCCCTCAATGTTGATTCTCTTTTCTTTTACGTTGATGCTCTTTTCTCTTAGGAAAAAGTGATCAATGTAGCTGTAGGATTTAGTTGACCTTTGTGAGCAATTTCTTATATTTGTTTTAGAATAATTATAGCTTGAACGAGGAAGAAAGTTTTGTTTTCTTTACTTGGAATGAGTGCTCAAAGGTTGGGTGAAATTCGGCGAACACTAGCAACAGTTCTCAATGACATTTTCCTAATCTTTGCCCATTTTCCAGATTTCGGTAATCTTGTATTCCTATCATATATGACCGCTTATTGATATGTTTTACATATAAATTTCTTGAAATTGTATTCCAGTGCTGTGGTGCTTGAAATAAAATATTATCAATACCTTCAAAAATCAATGAACAACTCATTGAATTGTAATTGGTTCACAAAGTTGATAAAGACAATATGGGTAAATACCCTCCTTTTATCTATATGGGTATTTAGTAGCCCCCAAAATACAATATGCAGTGATTCTAAAAAACAACTGAATGTCAGATAAAAAGGACAAATATGAACAATAGGACATGTACAATACTCACATATAAAGCTATCCCAAAAACTCGAAGAATTTTAAACAACTATCAAGGAATGACACATTTATTGCAATCCTTAATATGCATTCTCTTAGCTAACATGCCATTTTGCGCTCAGGTTAAAATTTTACTAATTGTGATAAACATATTTACAAATTCTTTATAGTTGAGAATTAAGTGCTCAAAGACAATTTCAAAAGGATTTTGACTCTTAATATAGGAAATAGCATAACATAAGGTTCATGCATTGCCAATGCCAAAAACGTTATTACTAGGAATATCCTCATCTAAACTAGAGACTATCTAGAACTGAAAAAAATAGACCTTCATTGAAAGGACTCAACCTATGACTGATTACATATTACAACCAACTGATCAATACTTTATCCTACTTTTCCCCAGTATGGCCTCTCCTTTTTTATACTAGGGGGAGCCACAAAGTTGCATCCTCTCCAACTCTCATCCCCAGGTTATGGAGGTAATATCAACAACAACCTATATGACCTTTGTTACAATAACAAAAAATATGCTCAGTAAAATATCTATGTTGTTACTTCCAACTAAATGTTCCTTCAACAACAAATTCACCCTACCTCCAATCTACCATCATCAGTTAATTGCTACCTTGCCCTTAGAGTTGCTTGGTTGCATATTTTCAGGTGTATTTCAGCTGAGAGTTCCCCGTGGCACTAATATTTCTATGAGTGAAATCATAAGTGGCTAGATCATGATAAATGAAAAATTTGTAAGGGATTGGTGTAGACCTCCCAAGAGAATGCAGGTGTCTAATAAGCCTGGAATTACATTTCAACCCCGAGATTCCCCAAATTAAACAAAAAAGTCAAAATTTATGTCCTACCTGCTTGCATATATCTTATAGATGCACAATTCCTCTAGTACAAGTGGTTTGTGATGGAACAAAGGGGACACAAATTATCGACCCTTTC
Organism: Picea engelmannii; assembly: GCA_009831015.1. NCBI lineage: Eukaryota > Viridiplantae > Streptophyta > Pinopsida > Pinales > Pinaceae > Picea > Picea engelmannii. Next base: position 91,976 of record ML810881.1, read on the forward strand.
CCTTTGGCCACAACTACCGTGTTGTCTTTGGGATCATTCTCTTGAATGATCATCATGGAATTAAATCGCAAAGAACCATGGGCATATATGTAGGGGTCTTATTAGGAGAAGCAAAATTAAGCTCATGTTTAAATAACAGGATTTTACCTTTAAAGGGAATGGCGTGAGATAAAATCTAGCATTAGAAGTATACTTAAGGTTAAACAACTATTGTTATAATTAGGGAAAAAATAGAAACAATAATGCCCTTTTAATTTTTTGTTCACTAGATCAACATATATGAGAAAAGAAATTGACAAATCTAAAATAAATTCTGAGTATACAAAAAAAAATTCAGTGAAAAGAAAAACCTCAAGCTTACCTCCTGATCTATGAAAGATGTACCTGTCACATGTGTGAATGTAAACCTTTAAAATATGCTTAGAAATAGTTTTAGGTTCATGGATCAAATCTCTAGGATTTGATCTCTGTCATATGGACTTAGGGATAGTTTTGCCAAGGTATAGACCATCACAATACAACTGCAACAAGTACCCCACAAGAATGGACAACAAGGTATTGACCATAGCTAAGAAAACAATAGCAGGTACCCCACAAGAAGGGATAGCAAGAAAACCACAAAGGGGACAACAAGATCTCCACAAAAAGGGACAACAAGATCTCCACAAAAAGGGACAGCAAGATCTTCAAAAGAAGGGACATCAAGATATCCACAAAAAGGGACAACAAGATCTTCAAAAGAAGGGACAACAAGATATCCACAAAAAGGAACAACAAGATCTCCACAAAAAGGGACATCAAGATCTTCAAAAGAAGGGACAACAAGATCTCCACAAAAATGGATGGTAAGATCTTCAAAACAAGGGACAACAAGATCTCCACAAAAAAGGACAACAAGATCTTAAAAAGAAGAGACTGCAAGATCTCCACAAAAAGGGACAGAAAGATCTTCAAAAGAAGGGACAACAAGATCTCCACAAAAAGGGATAATAAGATCTTCAAAAGAAGGGACAACAAGATCTCCACAAAAAGGGACAACAAGATCTTCAAAAGAAGATACAACAAGATCTGCACAAAAAGGGACAACAAGAACACCACAAAAGGGACAACAAGATATCCACAAAAAGGGATAGCAAGATCTCCACAAAAAGGGACAACAAGATCTTCAAAAGAAGGGATAGCAAGATCTCCACAAAAATGGACAGTAATATCTTCAAAAGAAGGGACAACAAGATCTCCACAAAAAATTACAGCAAGATCTTCAAAAGAAGGGACAACAAGATCTCCACAAAAAGGGACAACAAGATCTTCAAAAGAAGGGACAACAAGATCTCCACAAAAAGGGACAACAATATCTTCAAAAGAAGAGACAAAAAGATATCCACAAAAAGGGACAACAAGATCTTCAAAAGAAGGGGCAACAAGATCTCCACAAAAAGGGTCAGCAAGATCTTCAAAAGAAGAGACAACAAGATCTCCACAAAAAAGGGACAACAAGATATTCAAAAGAAGGGGCAACGAGATCTCCACAAAAATGGACAACAAGATCTTCAAAAGAAGGGACAACAAGATCTCCACAAAAAATGACAACAAGATCTTCAAAAGAAGGGATAGCAAGATCTCCACAAAAAGGGACAACAAGATCTTCAAAATAAGGGACAACAAGATCTCCACAAAAAGGGACAACAAGATATTCAAAAGAAGAGACAACAAGATATCCACAAAAAGGGACAACAAGATCTTCAAACGAAGGTACAACAAGATCTCCACAAAAAGGGACAACAAGATCTCCACAAAAAGGGACAGCAAGATCTTCAAAAGAAGAGACATCAAGATCTCCACAAAAAGGAACAACAAGATCTTCAAAAGAAGGGACAAAAGATCACAAAAAGGGACAAGATATTTGTTGCACGAAACTCCTAGACTACTTATTGACATTATAGACATTTCAAGATCCACACTGATAAGCCATTCTGTTACTAAAAAATGGAAATTATAACATAATTAACATAGACACATGTCAAATAAAAATAGAATATAGAAGATAAATATAACTATATATATATCCATGGCTCCCAAGAGATTGTTGTATGAAGTGTCCTTTAAGAGCCAAGAGTCACTTTTACTGAAAATCTGAATTGTGTAGATTTTTTGTTTGCTGAAAATTTGATATATGTAGTTTCAATTGTAGTATTGAGTTTTGGTGGGTCAATTTTGACAGTTAAAGAAAAACAGGTTTGGATTAATACTACTCATTGTAAGGAGACATAAAAATGATTTTATTCCCATTTAATTCGTATTTTTATATTCCTTATTTTTTTTTTATTGTGTATAGGTATAAATTATTGAACAATGTCACCTCTGGGTGGTCCTAAAAAGGATAAAAAACAACGTTCAATAGCTGATGCATTTGGTATTCCTCAATGCTCTAATCAACCATGAAACTCTGAAAATGAAGTATATGATCATCCATTTGAAGGCCACGAATCAGATAGTGCAAAAATTCTTGAAAAGGAACCAACATCCAAGAGGCCCAAAAGAGCATTCAAGTCCAACTGGAAGACAAGATTCCTGTGGGCTTATGCTGTAAAATATTGTAATGGCATTGAAAGGATAAAGTGTTCATGGTGTGTAAAATTTAAAAGGGAAACTCCATTTGATAAAGATGGAAGTATGACCCTTCAAGTTAGTGGTCTAAACATCCATGTAACATCAGAGGCTCATAAATTTTCTTTGCAACTTTTAGAGGGGGAAAGAAAACGAAGTACTTTTCCAATTACTAAACATGTAGAGCTAATGGTGGATGTTTAGAAGGAGATAATTATATCGGTAATTGAAAATGTGTATTTTGTCACCATACATGATTTACCTTTAGAAGTGTATAAGTCAATATGTGACTTGAATAGGTATAAAAACACTCCTCACATGCCTAACAGATGAATATTCAGCATATACAAATACAACATCTGGAAAAGAGTTTCTACAAGCTGCTAAGGAGGTATATTGGAAAAAGTTAAAATATGATATTTTCAACAGCCCATTTTACTCAATTTCAGTTGATGAAAGTACTGATCGGACTATGGTGCAACATTTGATCATTTATATTACATATTTAACAAATGAAGGAAGAGGCCAATGTGTTACAAAATTCATATGCTTACTTCAAATTAGGGATGGAACATCACAATCTATGTATGACACTGTGACATCTCTTTTAGCAGAAATGGATCTATCCTTGATAAAGTTGGTTGGATTTGGATCTGATGGAGCTTCATCCATGAGGGGAATTCGTGAAGGTTTATCTACTAAGCTTCGTCGACATGCTCCTCGTTTATTAGATATACACTGCATAGCTCATCGAGAAGCATTAGCAACAAATGATGCTTCATCTTATTTTGCAGAGTTGCAAGCTATTGATAAGTTTGAAAACAAGGCTTATTCATGGCTAGGGAAATCTACTAAAAGACATGGAGAATTGAAAGAGTTAATGGAGTCATTTCAAATCACAAGGCTAGAAGTGTTACAAATTCATCACATTAGATGGCTTTCTAGAGGCAAAGTCATGGAAAGACTTGTTCAACTCATGCCAGCTTTGTTAAAAGATTGGCAGTTAGGGGAGAAAAAAATGTATGACCTAGCCACAATATTTCAAGTTCAATTTTGCATCCATTTACTTACAGATGTGATTATTGATTTGAATAAGCTGACTCAAAATTTCCAAGAAGATCATGTTGACATTACATCTATTGGAACTACTTTGGATATCACTATTACCTTGCTTCATTAGCGATTTCTAAGAGGCATATTTGGGGTTGGTGCAATGAACATATCATCTTTTTTAAGTAAAACACAGCAAGGAACTCTTGAGTTTGCAGATTGCACAGGTATGGTACATGTATATGCATTGAGATTTGAGAGTTTTCCAAAGTCAAAAAGACCGGGGACACTAGATGATTGCATTATGTTGGGAAAAAGTTTTTTAATGAAAGTGATTGACTCTCTAAATGCAAGGTTCACAGATTTGCCTATATTTAATGTTGCTAAGTTGTTTAGTCCTCGTAATTATTATGAGGATATGGATGATAGAGACTGTCAAACAAGAAGATGGCTAACATGTTTAAGTGAGAAATTTAGTGTTGGGGACTCACCTATTGTGGATAGTGCTAGATGTTTGGGTGAAATGGACGAATTTGTTTGTACTATGTATAGATCATACCCTAAAAAACATATGTTTGGAGCATGGGATCTATGTGGAGGTGAACCTGAATGGTTTGAGGGATTTCCATGTTTGATACAACTATGGAAAGCTATTCTTGTTATTCCAGCTAGCACAACAGTATGTGAAAGAGGCTTCTCCAAATTAAATCGGATAAAAAATGATGATAGATCAAGACTTTCTTTAGAAACATTGGATATATTAATGTTTCTCTCTCTCACTACACCTCATGATCTAAACGAGGTAGATTGGAATGCTATTTATGAAGAATGGAAAAAGATGAAAGCTTGAAAGCCTCTTCCACTAGGAAAATAGATTCATATCTATAATGCTCAAAGATCTGGTAATTTTGAAGAATGTGAATGTAAGTTTCAATATTTATTATTAGCATTGGCTTACCTTACATAACACTTGGCGAAACCAATCCTCATTTATTTGAATTTTTTTGTTGTAATTTCTTTTAGTAATAAAGTACTATGATATTATGTTGGAGACTATGTTTGTTGTTTCCATATTGTAGATTTATGTAGAATAATTCCTAGTTATCTGTTGTTTGAATCACTTCACAAAATGTAGTGTTTTTACTCTTAAATTTACCGAATATTTTCTTAGTAGATACATATATGAAGTTTTGAAAAAGGTTTCTAGACTTCAGTTTGTGACTGTAGGTTGTAATTCTTTGAGTGCAGCTCTGAACTATAAATTAACAAATTAACAAACATCGTCAATGTGTCTTTGCAGATGGACATTTCCAAAAGACATGCTTAACCATTTCATCCCTATCATAAAGCATGAAAAGATCTGGTAGTTTTGAAGAATGTGAATGTAATTTTCAATCATTATTTTTATTAGTGGATTACCTTACAAAACACTTGGTAGAACCACTCCTCATTTATTTGAATTTTTTTGTTGTAATTTCTTTCAGTAATAGAGTACTGTGATAATTTTTTGGAGATTGTGCTTGTTGTCCTGAATTTCCAGACTATAGATTTATGTAGAATAATTCCTAGTTATTTGTTGTTTGAATTAGCTCATAGAATGCAATCTTTGTACTATTGAATTAACTGAATATTGTTTTAGTAGATGAAGATTTAAAGTGTTGACAAAGGTTTCTAGAATACAGTTTGTGGTTGTAGGTTGTAATTCTTTGAGTGCAGATCTAAACCGTGAATTAACATGATCTAGTAATCTAATCTATTTTGTGATTGATTACCCTTATGATCATAGTTAACATCATATCAATCGTTATACTAGTATCAATAAAAAAGATGTATTACTCTGAATATGTTTGAGGTATTACTCTGAATATTGTAGCAGGGATTTCTTTTGTAATGATCTTTTCTCAAACATATTGAATTTAATCATTGCAGGATATTGTGCAAGGCTAAGTTGCAAGGAGCAGGTGGCAGTTAATTTCCAAAAGGAACTACTTTTTGGGGTTTGTCGTTAACTTCCAATTTGTTTTTGGACATATGTATTACATAGTAGCCTTTTTGGGGTGGCAGTTAATTTCCAAAGTTTTTTTGATGAATGTATTACATAATAACCTTTTTGGGTTTATGCTGGTTTAAGGACATGAGTTGGGGATAGATAAAATATGATGGATAAAAAGACTCAAGTATAACTTTGTTTTGGAGACAAAATGTATTATTTTAGTTTTAAAAGAATTAATACAATTTACAAGTTTGGTTTCTCTATGAATTTACATTTTCAAATTTGACTAAATATCTATTTGATGTTGTTATAATTGTAATATTTTCCAGCTAGTTAGCCATTTAGCTTGTACTAATTATTTTATTAGAAATAAATTTGATTAAAAATGTAATATTTTATTTAACACGTTTTTTTATGAATTGTGAACTTAATTTATTATTGTCAATTGAAATGCAATTTTTATGGAAACTTTTCATTCTAGAAGGGTTGGATGATTATATACCCTTCTCACAGAAATTAGAACATGCCCTTCAAATTTCATCACTGGTCTCCCTGCCCGAGAATTTCATAGTGTTGTAGTTCTGTTGACCGCATCTTATGTGTCTCCCGAGTCCCATTGACCACATTATGCATATCTCTTAACCGACGACTTGTCATGCATGGTAGTTGCATAGGGAAGTTTCTTTATTTTTCCTTCATGCTTCATGCATTGGATATGGATGGTTTCCCATTCTTCATGCTTCATGCATTGGACATGGATGGATATAAATAAATGTTGTGACATATTTTGTCCCATTCTTCATGCACTGGACATGGATGGATATAAATAAATGTTGTGACATTTGAAATAATTTTATGTCAAAGACATTTTTAAGGGTATGTCTCTCCACACTATAATGTGTCAACCATAATATGCATGCTCTTATTCTCCTATATATTAATTTTTTTTTATTTGATTTTGTTTACGTTTCTTATCTAATTTTCCTATTGTCTTTAAAATATGAATCACAAAGGTAAGCAAATCCAATTTCACTACACCCTTCAAAATTGCAATGCTTTCAAACTTGGTTATAAATAATGGATTGTAATGAATGAAGGACATACTCCGGTACAGTAAATTGAGAGGAAAATTTGGTAGGAGATTAGCCTCTACTTAATTCATTGATCACGTTGTTGATTTGCTTCAAGATGCCATGGACAACACAAGCTACACTTCAAATTAGAAACTACTTTGATGGATTTGAATGAGATGTTTCTTCAAGATGCAATTGATATGTTCATGTCTTAGGAGGATGATGATGGGTTTCACCTCTATCCTCCTCCCCTGAGTATCGTTACAAACCTTCTATTAAGTGCTCACCTCTGTATTCAATTAACCCCTTGCATGTCCATCCATCGACTTGTAGTATACCTAGGGAGGTAATATGGGGTACCTAGGGAGGTACCCAATGGGAATGTAGTTATTTCTTATTAGTGGAAGTCATTTAATATATGAGAATGTGGTCATTCAATGTAAGGTGGACTAGGTCCACTATATTAATAAAGGCCCACTATGGTAGTTGGATGTAATAAATGTGAGAAGTCTCTCTAGAAGGTTCCTAGGAGATAGAGAGAGCTATGTAAAGAAGTATAAGAAATGTAATGAAACATAGTGAATAATATTGTGAATGTATCAAGCATTGCTTAACTAGTGTTATCCTTCCTCAAGGATTAATATATGGTGTTACCCTACCTCAAGGGTTTTCTATATTCTTGTGTTCATATTATGTTGAATGGTTTATGGTTTATTCTTGTTCTTATTGGAGTATATTTGAAGATATGGTATAGGTTCTTTACAATTGGTATCATAGCACTTTCCTTGGCACACATTGTGGGTAAATATTTTTTATTTTTGCAGATTTTTTTTTTCGAAGAAGAAAAAAGAGGGCCGCGACATTCCAGAAAATTTCGGTATATTTCTGTGCATAATTTATAGAAACAGGTTGTCGATCTGAGCTCCTCTCAGAAAAAAACTCAATTAAAAAAAAAATCGTCCGAAATGGAGTCCGGGAAGTCAAGATATTGAAGTCTTAAAATCTGCAATTTTCAGGGTTTTTTCTGCGAATGACGTCGTGATTGTTTTTTTTTATTTCTGTAGCAGCTTGAGGTCGAATTTGCCGAAACAAATTACTGATATGAGTTCCTCTCACAATTTCACCCAATTAAAAAAAAACAACTCAACCGAAACGAAGTCCGGGAAGTGAAGTTATGAACATTTTAAATTCTGCAGTTTTTCAGGGTTTTTTCGGAAAAAAACTGCGATTTTCTGTAGTAAGTTATTTTTAACTTTAGTTTTTGTTGAAGATTTATTCCAAGCATGTTATTTTTTAATGGAAGAGATTATGGCCCTAGTATTGAAGAATTTATACAATCTCACAAGTCATTATGGAAAGGGAAGTGGACATCTTTTGTAGACTGGGGTTTCCAAGGTGATGCTCTCATATGGTGGAAATCATTTGACCATTCTGAGTGGATGTCATTTTCTTAGGAAGTAGTTGAAAACATACTTTTAGACAAGTGGTCTCATACAAAGATTTAGGATAAATACATCACCAAGAGTTTATTTTCATGTGGAAAATTTATATTACAAGTTCATGGTTGTATTCATAAGGAGAAGGTTATTGTTTCTATTAACCCTAGCTGCATGCATAATTTTATCAATATTCAGTTGGTTAATAGATTTCAATTTCCTGCAAAGAATATCCAAAGCACACGGGTTTAGGGTGAAAATGTTAAAAATTTTAAATATTTGAAGCTCAATATGGATAAATATGTGTTGCATTCAGATTTTTATGCTATGGATATGGATGAAGTGGATATTGTTTTGGGATATCCTTGGATAGAATCAGTGGGTACCATTAATATTAATGTGCAAAAGAATTTTTTGAAGTTGTGGTACAAGAAAAATAAAATTACATTGCAGGATGTGTCTCTTAGTAAGAAAGAGGGACCCATGGAAGCTAGCAAAGAAGTTATTGTCGAGTCTGAAGTTGAATCAGAGGCAGAGTCTACAGAAGGAAATGAAGAAAAACTATAGGAAGGACACAGTCAGGAAGCTAAGGAGGTCATTGACTCAAAGGAACATAGCGTTTCATATTTGAAGAAAAAAAAATAGATTTCTACAGTTCTTGTATATCGCCATCCACATCATATAGAGAAACAACAGTCATCAAGGCAAGGGCGTGTGCATCAACACATATATGCACTAGCAGGGAACCAAAAAGGAAATCGATCAAGAGGTGCATGGAGTCCTACTAGCACTATGGGAAGAACTCAAGTTACAGAAACAATCCCATGGAAACCTTGACATGAATGGATGGTTGTACTTGGTACCAGTGGGCTACATTGCTTAGCTGATCATATTGTAGGGTTTATTCTCATGTTTTGGGGATGAAACATGTGAAGGGGGATGGAATGTAGTATACCTAGGGAGGTAATATGGGGTACCTAGGGTGGTACCCAATGGAAATGTAGTTATGTCTTATTAGTGGAAGTCGTTTAATATATGAGAATTTGGTCATTCAATGCAAGTTGGACTAGGTACACTATATTAATAAAGGCCCACTATGGTAGTTGGATGTAATAAATGTGATAAGGCTCTCTATAAGGTTCCTAGGAGATAGAGAGAGCTATATAAAGAAGTATAAGCAATGTAATGAAACATAGTGAAGAATATTGTGAATGTATCAAGCATTGCTTGAGGAGTGTTATCCTTCCTTAAGGATTAATATATGGTGTTATCCTACCTCAAGGGTTTTCTATATTCTTGTGTTCATGTTATGGTGAATGGTTTATTGTTTAGTCTTGTTCTTATTGGAGTATATTTGCAGATCTAGTATAGGTTCTTTACATGACTTGTCATCTCCTTCAATGCCATCAATGTTTTTCTATTCTTCTGCTAATTTATATGTACTTGTTGTGATTCAACCATGTATTGATCTTTTGCCAAGGCCCCTAACAATGAACTATTTTCCTCTATAATCCTACAATGGTTATCAATTTTGATTCCATTGCCACAAACAACAAACTCATGAATCATGTTGTATCGTGCCATTGTGTAGGCGTCCATTTATTCTAGGGAAGCAATAATGGAATCAACAAATGCAATCTCAATGTTTCCTTCACCGTCCATTGTAGGCACTCAAGACTTGGAAGATCACATGAATTTAGCCACATTTTCCAATCATCCGCCCTATCTCTTCTTGTACACTCTTTTATCACAATAGATTTGTTAGCATCTCCAATGTTTCCCTATCCAAATTAATTGTCAAAGTATTAATTCTAGCAGTCAAGATATCCAAAAGATGGAAATTTATGTCATCTCCCTTTCTTAATTATATGTCTATGGAATTGGCCCTCTAAGAGATGTCAGGCATAATGTATACAAAATAATTCTCATTTTCCCCACTCATTTTACTTTCTCCTTTCAATTTGTTCATTTATAATCTCCTCCCACAATGCATCAAATTATTTGTGTACTTTCTTGATGTGTCCTCCAATGTCCTACAAATCCAACTACCCTACAGAAGGAATGAAATATTTGATATCAAAAGAATTGGATATAACACACAAACGATGCATACGTTTCCCCAATCCTTTAATGCCCACCAACATACCCAATGAGGAATAGAGAAGACAACAAAGGAAAGTAGCATGAGGAGTTGGGCTCGGTGGTTGCATCAATAATTACTTATATTCATGCACATGTTGACCCATCAACCCCAGATCTTTGTTGGCATTTATGACCCAAACCAATCCAAACCAATATATATGTCTCTAATATTAATTGAGCTTGTGTTGTCATTGGTGAGTTTTTTTGTTATTGGAGACTCATACCTCAGAGCTACACGGGCAATGTTGTCCATATTGACAACATATTATATGTTTAATATTTTTTGTAATTGAATGAAAAAGAGTCCTTCATATGTTTTAGTAGGGTTAAACAACAATTTGAAAAATAACAAGAAGAATATTGGTAACTTATCCCATGGGGGTTTGACCTTGTTGACCAATATATTATCATGTTCATTCATAAAGGGGGTTTTAAAATTGTGAAAAATAGAGTCAATATATTCTAGGTATCGGGGGGGGGTATGCGATCTACAAGAGGTTTTATATAGGTATTAGGGGGTATAAAAAGAGTTATCTAGTAAAAATAGGGGATATCTAGTAAAAATATGTTTTTTTATTGGAAATATGTAATGGGAGGGAGGTTCATCGAAAAGATTTTGGGAGGTATTTATGAATATCTACTAAAATTAGAGGTATTCTTTAATATTCCATGAGCACACGTGCTATGTCACAGATTCACTAAGTTGAGACCACATGAATTAACCTAACTAAACTTGTCATTTTGAGACACCCGGCACTAACACCCTAGGTAGTACCTAGTCACATGGCAGAGGAAGGTAGTGAGAGTTGGAGTTGTCAACAAATCTTAAAAGTCTAGACACATTTTACAATATGTAAACATCACATGGAGTAATAAAGGAAAGAATGACCAATATACATTTCTTTGGAAACATTGATAGATTATGTTTGTGCTCAAGATGTTGTCATAGTGGTGAAGCTTATCTGTTAAAATAATCCATGCTCATAGGATTATTGCATGGTGGGAAACGGTTGTTCCCCATGCCATATACCACCAGTGACAACCCCAATCCCTCGATCCCATTCCCTTTTTTGAGTGAGTGACATTCACTAAGTGACATGTTTCATGGCTTGCTCGCACTAAAAAATGTCTTCTCTGGAATATACTTGTCACCTTTCGCACTGCGACATTAACACATTGTACAAACATGTGTAAAAACACTTAGACTATACAAGGAGGTGGGTGGGATTGAATACTAAAATTTATAAAATTTTGGAGAAGTATAGAAAATGCATTCACTTTATCAATAACCTCAGGAAACAAAATCAACAACATGTCAACAACAATGGTGGATGAAGATCAAAAGGATTCAATATTTGTGGACGGGTTTTCATGTAAAAACACAAGACACTATGTTTGTGTCAACTTCAAAGTCTCAAATACTCAATTCCTACAAGGACGTTGATCCAAGGATCACAAGATGAAGACGACAAATATGCTATTGTAATTGAATGTAGTAGTACCCACATAGTTGTATGGGTCTAGAAAGGCCACCTTTGTGTCCATATTGTCCAAGATGGGGATTGAACTTGAGACTTATTGTATAACAACACAAAGGCTAAACCAACTCCCGCAACAAGAAATCACATTCCTAAATTGTTCCAAAAAATTATTAACTTTGTCAAAGGTCATAATTATGGGAGAACTCCTAAGGAAACTAATTCTTTGGTTGATATGGGTAAAAGCAAGAGAAACAACTCAAGCAAGCATTTATGATTTGTTATCTAAACTCGATATTCTCTGTTGGACCACTTGTGTGCCGCTTTCTTTGATCCATAGATGAAAATGAAGAATTAGCAACAACTAATCAAACCAATGTAAGCATGTTCAATAGTTCCATGAACAAATAATATAGAACTAACTTGTCAATATCAAATAACAATATTTTTGAAGACCTCTATCTATTTGGAAATCAACAATATTCCATTGGCCATTAATTCCTAGATAGAAGTATGATCTAAAAATCAACATTATTACAATCCAATAGAATAGCGGTAGGCTTATCTAGGATTTGACATTTCATATGTTGTTTTCTTTAAAACTAAAACTTCAAAAAATGTTTTAAGTCTCACTTCTTTTCCTTGCACATAACATTGATTAAACATACAATTTGTTTATAGTGAGAAGAATTAGGGACACAATTGATATTTATACAACATAAGATAATTATAATGTGGTTAACGATGAGGACATTAGGCTATTGGAGTGTGTTGGAAACCTAATCTTCTTAGGGTTACGATATTCCTTACTTGATGGAATGTGAAAGGTCAAGTGATAGTGTAACGATAATTAGGAGTCCTATTTTTGTGTTTCTAGCAATGGTATCAAAGCACCTTGGTACTGAGGGCCTAATTCATTATGGTAGTTTTCCATAGCATTTGAGTGTGTTCACAAATACCTCATTCTCTTGCAAAAAATGCCTCTGTCTGCCTGTCAGTTTGAGCCCCTCTATCTGCAAGTCTTTCCATGTGTCTGCTTGGGTGATTCCTCTCCCCTTTCATGTAGAAATAACCCTTCTACCTTCTCTGGTATATTCTTTGTGAAAAACGATTCTTGGGTATATTTACAGGTGGATTTGCATCCTCCTCGGTCCACGTGAAATTTCTCTTAGAGTGTTAGGTTTTATGATTAGGTTTTTCATGCTATAACATTCTCTCATTCATATATCCTTTTGAAATTTTGGTTATCGATGGAAAAAATATGATTGCTAAGATTCTTTTGATGTGCATGGAGAGAGTCCCTTCGATTCTGCAGAAAATTACCCAGAGTAACTCCAAGATAGTTCTCCACATGATTAGGGATTTTTCTTCACTCAACCTAAGTCGAACAACTCGCCAGAGGTTTATGCAGAGACTAAAAATGTGAGTAAACTTGGTACTGCACACCATCAATAAGGATTTCCAACCTTTAACCTTCAACATTGAATCCCGCTAAAAACCCTAACAAAGATCCATTTTGCTCATTCTAACACTGAGAACGCTTCCCCTTCATTTTAGTTGTTGGTAACTATGTCAATGTGAACTACATTGATACATGTTCATACTATGGAAAACAACCATGAAATATAACCCCTATGACGTGCATAAAGTCGAAGAAAGTCATAGATTCACCCCCTTTCTCCACATTTACCTAGCATGGAGACATGTTAAGACATAAAATGTTAAGAGTCCCCATTGTGTAAGATCAGGTTGTTGGTTCGATTTTGATGGACCATTGCCTTTTGATAAGTCTAGTGTGGTGAGAATGGAAGCAACAATTTAATACATGTTGTGGATATAAAGGATGTTGCATAACTAGAGGCATATATACACACGATATATGAAAGTTTATGCAACATCGATGGCAGGCATAACCCTAATTCCTGTATTCTAGGGTTTGGATGAGAACAAGGTAGCCGCCAACCATAACTGTGCCACAATTAACCTCAGCGAAAGGATTCTCGGCTGGGCAGAGTGCTACATCTGTTGGGAGGTGATACTCAACCATGTCTTTTCTTCCCCGCAACAAATCTAGTATCATACATTGACATTCATGGTGTAACATCACCACCTCGTCCATTAATATACAAAGTAATATCCTTTGATGAATCAACTCTATCAAGGAGATCTATAAGGTGTTAGGACCATATATTGTACTCTTTTTGCCCATATTTTTGCCATGGTTATACTCCCCATCACCTACATTTAGACTTATATTATCTTTCCACTTGATCATTCCAAGGTACATAACGTCCTTTCTCATTACTACACGTTTAATTTGTTTTGCATGATATTTTACAT